>VYZQ01022127.1:28019-60806 GCA_013400655.1 Mystacornis crossleyi
GTTTCTGGAATTACTTTCTACATCAGAAAAATCCTTTCAGGTACAACTGGTAGAAGTACTGCCCATGTCATAGCCTTCCTGTTCTTCCTTCTTGTTTTTTAAGGTTTAATTCTGTAGTACTGTAGTACCTTTCTTCCTAATTATCATTTTTCAGGATTCATTTTGTCAAGGAAAGGGGTTTTTTTCCTATCCTTTTATCATGCTAGACACTTCATTAGGCCTGCTGAAAATATAATTATGCCTGATCACGTACTTCTTGAACCCTTGAACATAGTACAAATATTCATTTGTGTGTCTCTTTGTCTGTGTGCTTACTTAAGTTTCTTGCCCTTACTAGATGTAAAGTAGCATTAAAATATGCAAATGAATGAGAGGTATCTATGCGTTAGTCAGAACTCTTAAAATCTGATAATCAGTGTTATTTGTAAATATGATTACTTGTCCTCTAGTCAACCTGTGTTTCTTTCACAACTTCCATTTCTTTTATCTGCCCTTGTATGGTAGTGCTTTCCTTTTAAACTATGTGAAAGATGAGAAGAATGTGTCCAGAACTGACAGAGACATGAAGAATTTCAAGCTGGATAACTGACAAAAGTGTTATTACAGCAGTTTGATGAGCTCAGAGCTTGAGGTTACAATGCTGCCTGAGTATCAACATTGCTATTTTCAATTCTAATCAGGAAGTGGGATGGTGCAAGAATTTTGAGTTGCTTGATGTAAATAAAAAAGGTTTGGGTATTTTATCACAAAGAAATATTTCCGAACAGTCTTACAGTATGTGGGCATCGACACACTGGCTGGCGCAATACACTTAGTTGATGTCACAGCATCTGATAGGATCACAAAAGTGTTCAAAATTGCATGGAGAGTTAGAAAGGCTGAAAAATTTATTTTGTGATGTTCTAAAAAAAGCTAAAACTTAACCAGGATTTCTGGGTTTTTTTCCTTGGTGTTGTATATCTATATGTTGTGGTGGTGTGACAAACACTGTTGTTCATATACTTCTGGTTTCTATTGTTGGGACCCTGGAAGCATACCTTGTATTTGGCTCCAGGGGTGATTGTGTGATCAGATGAACTAAAAGCCATGTACTTCCACCAAGCCTGAGATATGTTGCAGTGAAGCAACTGTGTGCTCAGTAGAGGACATCAGCTGAGCTCACAGTCAGCATTTTGCTGGTGATCTAAGACTGCATTTCAGCAATGGAAGGAGCCATCTGCATGCATAACACCGTACTCAGATACATCTTTTATCCTAGTCGGCTTTCCTTTGCAGCTCGAAGAAGGTCTTCTAGTCCATGTGTGTGTGCTGAAAGAGGCCTCCACACGTTCATCTCTCCCTTTTCTGCACTTGTGATACAGTAGCAGTTTGTTTGGGACACTATATGGATCAGGCTGAGTACTTTGGGATAAAGGTACGGGTTATTTGTATACACAGTGCATACTTTAAATGTGTTTTCTGACCTGGCTTTCTGCTAATATAGACAATACCCCAGGGGATTCATGACAGTCATGGGGTTTTTCTCCTCCTTTCAAACAAAAAATTAAATGTGGTGAAAATTTTCTAATCCGGTGGTTGTTTCTATGGCAACCTGAAATAGGTCTTTCTGTGTTTGTACTATAAGCTGACTTGACATCGTAACATTAGCTAAAGTACTTTGCTTCCATTTCCTTTTCAGTTTCTCTTCCAGCATTCCCATGCCTAACACTTTTGGATGGTATCTCACTGTACCCCTGAGAAACTGGAGTGCTGCACATTGCCTTTATCTCCAGTTGTTTGAGTCGTCCGTGAATGAGGTCCATGAGTTACCACTTACAAGTCGTTGTAGTGATTACATGAAATACTACCTGAAATACCTTGTATGTGTTACACAGATTGTAAAATTGAGCGATCTGATGATTCCTCTGAACCTTAAATCTGTGGGCTGCTGTCTTAATCTGCACATCAACATTTTAGGAGTTTTATGTATTCAGTTGAGTAATATTGAAAGTCTGGCATGTCATGTTTTGATAATGCTGGACTTTCATTGGTCTCAAAGAGAAAATGTCGCACACGGTTTTTGGGGGAATTTTTTGTCATTGTAATGTGGGATCTGTCATGGCTGTGCCAAAAATCTGTTGATGTAATTGCTCTTGCCAGTGCTTTGAATCAGGGATGGGGGAAAAACTCAAAATAAAAACATATGTCATAGAATTTAGGATTTAGATCTAAATGCCAATTTCTCATGTTGGCCATAGGCATTATTTATCTGTAGAAAAAAATTTACACCCACTACCTTGGGTTACTGTGACATGTGTATTTTTCAATCACAATGTTGCATTAGCAGATAAAGGGTTATTCTCTACTTTCATGTCCGTTTTAGAGCCCTAGAAAGTGATTTGGCAAAACGCTCCCCTGTAAAGACTCAGGGGTGATGATTATGTTCTTTCTGTTCATTATAAATGGATCATACTGATTTTCTAGCTACTTCCATCTCTTCCCCAAAAAAATAACCAAAACCGATAGCAGTAAATTATCTTTAGCTGCAGTAAAGTAAGTAGTTCTATTAATAATTACTGCAAATTGTTTTGTTCCACTCTGATATTTGGAAACTGGTTTCTGATTTTTACTTCCACTTTGAATAGAAAATGGCTTCAGCAGAAAGAGAGAAGGGTACTGTGTTGGGTCCAAGTATGTAGTAGCGTAAGGTCTAAAGTAATCGCCAGGTATTTAAATTGGAAAATACCCATTGAATGTAAAAATAATTTAGAAAAAAATACTCTGCAGTTCCTGAGAATATGCACAATTCTACCATTTCTATTAGTGCTAGACTTGATGGTATAATTCTTAGCTTTTTGATTTAGTTCTGTCTGTTCCATTCAGCATCATAAACAGGAATAGTCAGTTATCATCCAGGACTGACTCCAAAAGTGTCTGAAGAAAATCAGCTCCCTATTTAGATTTGATCTGTATTTCCATATGGTAGAGAGCCCAGATGATGTTCTTAATACTAAACTTGGCAATTTTTCCACAGGAATGGGGGATGCCTTAAAAATATAAATTATCATTATCAAAACTAAATAAAGCTTTGAATCTTATAAAGCAGCTGCTGTGAGTCAGCCCCTAATTTGAAGGAAATTCAAAGTGTGGTAGTAATATTCAGAGCTATAAGGCCTTTCATGTCAGCAATGTTTTATGTCCTGAAACTGCTTTTCCTTTGATACTATGGGCAGACAAGCTCTTTCAGTATGTGCCTACTCTTGTGGTTATTAACTTCAGCTTCTGCAGCTTCTTTAACTCTGTTCTCTGTTGATTCCCTTCTGACTTTGTGAAGTTCATATCTCATTCCCAGCTGTGTTATTTAAATGCAGGTCTCCTTTCTCCATTTTTGTTTATGTGCCCAGGGAGATCTGGAGACTACTGATCTTCTTGCCCACTTATATAATCTCCAGATAAATCTGTTGCAGCACTTTTTTTAATTCCATAGAATCAAGCAACAAATTTAAAATCTGTTATGTATTAAATGACTTCATGTTTAGACATTAATTATTATAGTTTCAAATTGAGGCTTCATCCTCTCCCTTTGCAAGATACAATACTTGTGAAGAATAATGCTGTTACAGTTATATTTAATGAGCACACTAAGTATTGTGGATAGAATCACTATTGAATATAGGCAATTTTTTTCAGTGATACAGTGGTGTATCTTTCTGATAATGTTTTAATTGAAATGATTATTCACTATAGTCTGAGATAAATACTGTGGCTGACTGCTACTTTCACTTTTATTTCAGTATTCCTCGTTATCACAAATACATAGTAGCAAATTACATGGAGTTTTGTTGTCCATATTTTATTGACTGCTTTGCCATGCCGTGTTCAGACTTCGAACTTTTTACCAGTTTTATTTCTTATGGGATTCTTTGCCATTCAAAAACCTTTCCATTTTTCTAAAATCTAATGTTTTCATGCAAAGACTTAGATTTTTGGATGCTGCTACTTTGTCCCCTACCATCTTTGTGTTGATAGGAGGAGTTCTGGGGTTTTTTTAATCTTTTTTCAACTCATTTTTTAATTGATTGAATTAATTGATTAAATTGACCTTAAGACTGACACTCTAAAAGTGAGTGGTAAACTTCTGGAAATTTTCACAGAGATGCTCAGATATTAATGTTCTTGTTACTTGATAATGATCACAT
Organism: Mystacornis crossleyi; assembly: GCA_013400655.1. Lineage (NCBI taxonomy): Eukaryota > Metazoa > Chordata > Aves > Passeriformes > Timaliidae > Mystacornis > Mystacornis crossleyi. The sequence goes on from VYZQ01022127.1 coordinate 32,198, forward strand.
AAAATTTTTCTGGGTTTTCTTATGCATTTTCATTCTTCTTGTTCAGAATCATGTTTAGATCTGCATCTTTGTCTTCATTATTTGTGCCATGTTTGCAGTCATTTTCTTTTTAAAATAGTTTCGCCACCCTGTTCACCTCAATGGAGTAATTTATATGGAGATACAGTATTGGATTAAGGTTGAACTTTTTTCCTGAGCAGACTTGAGATATATCTTGTTAGTTTTATTTACTGCTATTGTCTGAATTCTGTTGCTGAAAAAATTAATCAGAAGAAAATGTAAAATGTGAAGAGGAAATACCTCTATGGCGAGGCCCAAGAAAGAAGAAAGAGATGAATAAAACTGAAGGGAGGGAGGATTGCACAACTGATATGTGGTAATTTGTACTTTTAAATAAGTAGAAATAACAATATCATGAAAGTGAGTAACCCCTTTACAGGCTGTCCAAGAGATGCTGACAGTGTATGGAGATAATGGAAGAGTGGGAGGGATCAAATAGAAAGAATAATCTGGAAGAAAATAGGATGGGCTTTCTGGGACACGTAGGATAGGTTTTAAATCTGGTAAATATAATTGAGAATTATTAAAATGTAGATAAAACAGAAGTCCTAACCTGTGGAGAATTGTGGGGAAAGGGATACAAAAATATTTGGCAGATATCATCAAAAGGCATGAAAACAAGCTGAAGGAAAATTTATTGAAAACTTCCTTGAGGTTTTACTGCTCAATAATGGAAGGAGAATCATACAGAAGGGTGACTCACTTCATGGATATAGAAATCAAAGAAAATAAACTTTCAAATTATTAAACGGTATAGATAAGCAAACAAAAAAGTTGGAAACAAGAAGGGAGATGCACAATCTTCAGATGCTACATTAAAAATGAGAAGATGATAAAAACCTTGGAAGGAGTCTAAGGGACAGACTTCTGATGGACTTGAGTCTTAAAATTGATCTGAGGATTATCTCTGTCGTTTCTGTCGTTAAAGTACGTAGGCTGTTACATCCCTCTGTGACTTCTTCAGTTTCTAATGAGGTTTGGATCTGGGCTTCATTCTTTAAGAGAGTGGGTCAGTTAATGTGGTTACAGTGCTCTGCACACTTGCTGATCTTCATGAGACTTGAAGGTTTAATGTACTGGTGGCACATCTCATCTGCCAAATTACTGGGCAGATAGAGTCAGTTGAGTGAAGTCTCTTAGTGCATCAAGTCTCTTTTCTGCTGGAAAGAGAGAGAGGGAGACAACTAATTTGACTTAGATCCTTATCAAAGAACCTTTTTAAAGTGTACAGGGGATTGGCATTTCAAAGGGACAATTGGTTGATGTAAATTGTGAAATGAAGCCGTGAGAATGTTGGCAGATCACCCCAAGACACAGGTACACAGCCCTATGTTATCTTCTATGTCTGAAAGTAGAAAAATGAATGAAACTCTTTTGGAGCTATAGTAAGTTGTGTTTTGGTTGAAAAAATCAAAATATATAACTCTTGAGTGTTTTAAAATCACCTTTTTTTAGACATAAAATTTAAGTAACTATTTACTGAAGTACTACAAAGAACTGACTCTAAAAACTAAATGTAATGCATAAAATTTACAGCAGAGCTAGTTTATGGGAAAGCTAAGATGGAACATGCAGAAATTTTCTACTCTTATGACATAGGGTCATGCACCCATAATAAAGAAAAATTGTGATGTGGGAGAGGAAGAGAGAAAGAAAGAGGAAGATACTTCATTGTACTGAAGCAAATATACACAATAATGTAATTAACATCATGGAAGCACATAAAATATACCTTGTAAGCAAATGAAAGAACAGAATGATGGAAGATCCACACCAAGAAAAACTGTAATTGTTTGCAAAACAAATGTGTATTTATGGTAAATACACTGGTAGTCAGGTAATGCTTTGGTAGAATAACAGGTAGGCAATTAAAACAAGTAGAACAGGAAGTACCTTGCAAAGACAAACTAGAAAGCAGTGTGAATAACTGCTCACGTAAATCTCTGGAAGCAAAACTTGAGTCACTGTACTTTGAGCTAGTGCAGGGTTGCATTCTTAGTTCAGTGGTCTAGACAGCTGGAGGCCATTCTAGACTTCAGCCAATTAAACAAATTAAGTATGAGACATAGGATGCAAAGATTAAAGTTAATTACGAAAAGAAATGGATGAAGCAGATTGTATAGACAGAATTTCTTCATTGCATCTCATCTGTTGAGCCTCATAGTGTGGTTGTTACTTCCAGCAAGCTATTCTGTGGTTATTTTGCTTAAATGGCACATCTAGTTTGATCTGCTGTCTGAAAGATAACAGGGTACCCTTCTCAAGTGTTTGGAAAGCAGCTACTACATTCAAGGTGTGAAGCAGATACATTAATATTAGTTAGAAGTGTGAAGAGTAGAATCCAACCTTGCAGGCTACTTTGTGTGTTATTCTACAAAAGGGCAGGTTTGTTCTCCTTCAGAACTCTGAGAAAATCTGCAAGGTACCTTTTCAGCAGTTTTGTTAATTACATAGGTGAGGAATCTGTGGCAGAAGCTGAGAGAGCAAATTAACTTCTACCTCTAAACAGCACAAGATACTGAGATGGAGAGTAATTTAATAAATGACGGGTTACAAAATAATATCCTAAAGCAATTCCTCTAAATATTCTAAAATGGTACATATTAACTTTCTTGCTCAGATGTGGTGGTGTTTTAAGATCTGATTCTCTAATATAGTACTTTGTATATAGAGTTTTGTAAAAGGTATCTTAATTTTTCCCATCATTATTTGCCACATCAATGACTTTTGTTATAAGTCGGAACAGTCTATTTTAATTGACAGTTTAATTTAAAATATAATGTGGGATTGTTATTTAAATGAAATGCAACAATTGGGGATTAATGTTAGATGAAAGGGAGTTTAAATAGAAATAATCTAACTGGAAGTAATTCAAACATTTTAAAAAGAAAAAAGTTAATTAGGGACAACCAACATGAATTTGTGAGAGGGCCAGCCAGCTTAGGATGTTGAGATGGCAAACAAAGAAAACTGAGTGGATGTTTATTTTGACTTCCAAAAGAATGTTAGAAATTAATCACATCCAATACTGTTGGCTGAGGTAAGAAATATTGTTGCCAATGTAATACAGTTTGTGAAATAGAAAACTCGCCTTACAATGTTAAGCAAACCATAGCAGTAGAATATAACAATTATTTTAATAGTCAGAAATTACTAGTGCTTACTGTAGGGAATGATTGTGGGTCACCTAACTTATAAACATACAAAAGTTTCCATTATTGCATCACTGTGGTTATGAATTCAGGAAATGAAAACGATATGATTTACAAGGTAAAGTTACTTGGCTGTGCTGTACTTCATGTGTTATAGCATTCGAACAGACTTTTAGCACTGTTCATTCAACGGACAAATCAAATTTCAAGTGTTCCTTTCCTGCAAAACATTCCCCCATGGAGTTTGAAGAAGTTCTTCTCTCTTAGGGGAACTCTCCTGGCATCAAAATCGAACAGGAATAGAGAGCTACAGACTTGTTGCTGTCATAATCCTATCAACATGAGCTTTTTTCTTTTAAGATGGTCTCAGCAGTCTGTCACTGTATTTTGGAGGACTGGTTGATGCACAAAAGTAAGTTGGTTGGCAGAAGCTCAGTCAAAAGAAAAGAAAGAAAATACTGGTTCTAGTTTAAGGGAAACTACCGGAGAATTTAGTGGAAGTATTCATGAGCTACAAATCCTGCTAGATTTCTAGCTGTTGGCAATGATCAAGTAGATCAATGGCCAAAAAAACATTTTTCCATCTGTATTTTTATAGAAGACTGAGCGTGGAGCACTGTATTGCAGACTTCTGTCTGCTTGTGATTAGATGTTTGCAACACGCATTTTATTGAACTGCATTTTAACCCACCTTCATAAGGAACATGGTAGGCTGCTTATTTAAGTGTATCTATCTTCAACAATTCTTTTCATTTAATGCAACAAGTGGGGTTTTCTTGTCACTGTGTGACTCTGGAAACTGGGGTGTGGAAAAAAAATCAACAAATATCCTGCGACTCATGATAAAATCGTAAGTTAATAATGCTGCTGCTGTTCTTGCAGTGGTATTTAAAATATTGACTTTGGCCTATGGAACACCTGAACGCTTGGAACTTGTCTAGGCAGTTTATTCTAGCAGTGAGCAATGGGGGAGCTCAAACAAAAGATCCCCATTTAAATGAGAGCAGCAGCTGGCAGTGCTCCATCAATACTGCAATGCAGTTTTCTCATTGCCCCTATTTTTATCTTAATAAGTTTATTGCAGGAATTAGAAGAGGTTGTAGAGATTTTGTGGACTTGAGATTTATTTTCCTACAATCACAGTGAAACTTGTATGCCATTAGCAATGCTGAATCTGCCTTCATTCTGGATATGCAGGAAATTTCTACAGATTGAAGACTTTTTGTCATGGGTTGACACCTCTTCCTGCTTTTCAGGTTTTTCTTCCTTTTGGCTCTGTTTCCTGGAGGAAGTGGTTTGCAGCAACAGGTGCTGTAATTTCCTCCAGAACTGGACAGAACCAATCAATTAACTAATTTGAATATCGACAGCTCTATTGAGCCACTTAGAGAAGGGGTACGCCCTGTGAATTCAGATTAAAAGGAGATGAAGGGCGGGAATCTTTCTCTGGCTCTTGCGGCGAAGACAGAGGTAACAGAGGGCCCGCTCAGCCCCCTTGGTGGGGCTGGGCCGGCCCGGCGGGGCCCGGCTGGGCCCTGCCAACGCGAACCCAGGTGCAGGCCTGGTGGGAGGCCAGGCCGGGCCATGGTCCAGCTCCGCCGCAGGGCCATGGCCTTCACCTTCCTCCTCTCGGCCCCAGGGGTGGCGGGGCTGAGATGCTTCCCCCCGCCCCTTCCCTTCAAACTCAGCTCTGGCTGCAAACAGCTGCACAGCCGAGGCTGCCGCTTCACGAGAGATAACATCCAGTTTTCAAGGTCCCGCACGGGAGGACTGGCCTCTACAGTGCTGTAAGTTTTTCCTCCGAGATATGAAACCTGCAATCCTTTCCCAGGAAAGGCAAAGACACAGAAGAAAGGACTGAAGCCTAGAGAGAGGAGAGAGAGGAGATGCTAGAAGCTGAAAGCTCTTTTGTAAACCTATGGTGATGGACTCAGATATAGAAACTCCCTTTTAATTTCATTATAAGCTTTTTGGGGGGGAAAGAGCTTTCCAGCTGAGATGAAGATGATTTTGGATTTGTTTTTTCTCTTCTTCTTTTTTCCTGGACTGTTTCAAACCAAGGTGTAGGCCTGAGGTGAAATGCTAACCTTGGCCCCGATCTGATGAGAGGAGCTACCTACAGAAGGACGTTAAATTTTTTACTACAGGTTTTCTCTCTATTAGCGAGGGGATTTTATCCTGGAGATGGATGAAGAGAACTTTTGTTTTTCTGGAAGTGCTTGTCCTTAAAATTATACCCCCTGCAGCTAAAGGTGAATCCTTGAACACGGTTGTGGGGAAAGCTGTGGATCAAGGTAAAGGGACCCTCACATGTCAACAGAAAACCCCCCCAGATGGCGGTCGTGCTGTGACGTGGATGCTATGAGAAGATTGTTCTTGTGGAAAAGTTCCATAGCTGAGCAAAAGAGACTTCTCTCACTCAATGGACTGACATAAGATTGTTATAGAGGGGCAAACCAGCTGAATTGCTTTTAAGTTTGTGTCTTTATATTGCAGGTGGATGGAGGAGGTGCCGGAGAAAAAGGGGGGTTAACTTGCTTTAATTCCTTTTTATTCCACTTTACTTTTAGTTGTAGTAATAAACTTCATTATATTCTTTAAGTTTGGTGCCTGCTTTGTATTCCTCCCTGTTCTTATCTCACAGAAAAGGGGAAAATGCGAATCAAACCACTACACTTTTGATAACCCATTTGCTCACATTCATAATTTTTCATATATTTATTTTTCTATTAAAGTTGAAAATCTTAGCCACAGTCCAGGAAGTTTTAGAAACAGCTTTTATTTAATGTATTATTAGCATGTGTAGAGCATGCACCGTGGTTGAATGGAACCTCAGCTCAAGAGATTTGTTCTTATTACCAAATTGTACATTTAGTATGAAAGAGATACCTAACAAAAAGTGTTTGAACATTCAAATAGATGGCACTTGAGTTCAGTTCAAAAATACCGTGTGGTACCTGATACAACTTTTGGAAAACATGGGAAAAAAAAAAAAAAGGCAGTTTAGGAATGCAGTCTTTTGCTTAAGACTTTGAAAGAAATTAAAGAAATAATTACTTGTAACAGTAAATTCGCTCAGCTTATGTGGGTAATTGACATGTTCTTCCCTCACACATTGAAAGAGATGTGTAACAGTGGATAAGTCCCTTCAAAATCCACAATATGTGTCCTATAACAGCGCATCAACAATGCAATAACAACAATGTTCTGGATGTCTTCATAGACCTGGAAAGTCTTCTCACCTTTGTACTTGAGATTCAGATTGCAGGCCCCAAAAAATATGTGTGCTGGAGAAAAGCATGCTTGTGTGCTGCCTTGCATAGCCTCAGTCACAGTATGACAACAAATTTGCTAATAATAAAAAGAATTGTAGGTGTAGCAAGCAAGAAACAGTTCAATTGCATTATGTCAAGAGGCTAGATATCCAGGACAGTGTAGAGACACTCCAGCTTCATTAGACATTCATTATGTAAGGGCTTGCTGCATAAAGGAGAAGAGCTATAACGTGTGGTTAAGTTACACTTACAGGATACAGGCTTGTTTGTGATGGTATTTAATTTGCTGACTGCTTGTAGTCAAACAATTTTGCTTATTGCTTCTATTCTTGGCAATAAATTAAATATTGAAATCAACAACTTGTTACTACTTACATCTTTCATGAGCAGCTATCTAGGTAACAAACAGACATTGCTTCTGAGTGAGAGTGGGAGGACAGAAAATAGCTCACTGTTGCAGTATGTGGAAAAGGAATCCAAAAGAGATTTGAAGGTCTACTATATACTAGCCACAGCTTTTTTTTACCTTTTTCTTTTATCTGAGAGGTTAGTTAGAAAATGAAGAATACCATTCAGAATATTATTCCACTTAATGTGCAATCATGATAAGATGAAACATAGCACAGACAAAGTGATATGTGGTTTGTAATATTGGTGTTTCTATGTTCCCCCTGATGCTTCAGCTTCGCCTTAAGATAGCAGGACTTACTTGGATAATGGCAACAGCAAGGTTGGCTTTGAATACCGAAGACTGTAACTGCCATTCCTCATGCAGCTAAGGAAAGCATTGTCTTTACTTCTGAATACTTTCTAAGTGTTTTTTGCCCCCATTTCTAACAGTTCTTGAGCCTGTTTTTCAGAGTCAAGTGTTAAGAATATGTGATTTGAGATACAGCAAAATCGCTTACTATTAATTAAGAAGCTATGTCTCTTATGTAAGCAAGTAAATAAACCAGAAATTACTGTCATCTGTAAGTGAACACGTGGAAAATTTTGAATAGAAGGAGATCTTAAATGGGAGGGAGTTAAGTACAGAAATAATTTTGCATGCTCCAGTAAGTGCTTGGTGGGGGCGGGGCAGGGGAAGACAGTTGCAATGAAATATGAACTTGGTACAGGTCAGCTCATTCACAATCACAGTCCATGCTCACTTAGCCTTCAGCAAACACAGAATAATCTAAATGAGGTTAGTCCTCATCTCAGAGGATGTGAACTGTCTTGAATTTGTCATGGGCCAATGTAAACTGTCAGCATGATCCTTGGAAAAATAGTAACTCTTTGTTCCATAGTGACTATGTCAAAGCTTCTGCAATTTTTAAAACTAGACCGGATATCTTGCTTAAAGTTTGGTTCTAGTTCAAACAACAATAGCTGAGATTTGTACAGAAATTCTGTGGATTGTCTGTAAGACCAGAAATTGTCATAACTGATGTAACTGTCAGTCTGTCAAATCAGTGATTGACATAACTGTTCTTTCTAGCTCAGTTACTTTTCCTGCAGGAAGAATTTTAAGGCCAAATCTAGTTAGCATTCTACATTGAAGTTTTTAAGATTATTTTACTGTTGACTATGCAAGACTTAGTTTTACAGCACATATGTTTACATTATAAAACCTCTTTCTCTGAGTATTAATGAGTAAATGTGACCCTTCTCAAACATAGAGCTTGATACCAGAAAAAGCAAACAATTCACTTGTAAGAAATAAATTTCTGCATGATTACATATCCTAGTATTTTTAACCCTGAAGCAATACAAAATGTTAGATTGAAATTGAAACAGTAAATCTTTCCTTAGAAAAATGCACGCTGTACTGTCTGCATCACTACTGAAACCATTTTACTTTGAGGCACAGAAAGAACACTTAATTTTTACTTACTGTTATGAAGGAAACTCTTTCATTGCAGGGGAAAAAAGGCTGAAAAATATGAAAATATGACTGTGATTTGGGCAGAGTTCCAAAGATGGGAGAGAGTGATGCTTTTATTTTCAGAGGGTCTTTGACTGCTGCATTTATTCCATTAATAACTCCAGTATGGCTAATGTCATACTTTGTGCATTTTTCTCAGTGTCTGGCGTTTGTATAAATTGCAAGAGAAGGTATTTTGATGTTTAACTCTGCTGGGAAAAACGGTGCAATAATATGCTGTGTCTCATTTCCCTGGATTGCATGGGACACAATGCTGAAATTCTCTTTTGACAAATGTGGTTTTTTCATACTTTTATTCTTCCCAATTTAAATTTTATACCCATTGTATTAAACATCTAATGGAACAAAAATCATTGCAAGTTATGTATACTTATGAATAGTTTTGTCTGTAGTTTCAGATGAAGACTGCATTGAAATTATTTGACCAGACAAAATTAAAACTGCTGGGCGGTCAGAAGGAAAGGTCGGATCCTACCCATATATAAAAGAAACTGAGTAATGAAAGCAATTAGCTGTGCCCTTCAGTAAAGCTTTTGTACTTTGTGATCAAATTTATCATCTACATACATGTATTCATTCTATTCTCATTCAGTATTTATTATTAGATGTAGGTTTGCCTGTTGAATGCAGGGATTGAATACACAAAGGTGCTGTAGGACTTATTTAGCTGTTTCTTGCCTTAATTTCTGCCAAATGGATGTATGGAGGATGTCTGTGGATATACCTATATGCTGAACAAGTCAGAATGACTTGCAAATTCATTAAAAAAAAAAATAGGTGAAGAAAAAAATCTGTCAGCGAAAAGTATTTTATATCATCTTGTTAAAGTGAAAGGATTCCATCTACACCCACTGATTTATGTGTATTGGAGGAAAATAAATCATAGGACCTGAAACTTCCATGTCATTGCACGCTCTGCGGATGTTAATGTGAAAATACAGCCTACCTAACCCCGCCTCCAAAAAACAAAGATAAACAAGATCTCTGTGTAACTCAGTGAACAGTCTGATCTCATTGTGCTGATCTTTAGCCATATGCTTCATGGTGATATAAAGCCTTTAGAAAGGAGATTGCTGAAACATACCACTATCTCCTTCTAGTACGTGAAAACCTGTCCTGGTCAGCTGAAGACTGTACATTTAGGGGTTTATTATATCATACCACTTTCAGCAAAAGCGTGTTCTTCATAAGTTCTAATAAGTTTCTTTGTTAGGCTTTGAGTTTTCAAATAACTTGATGAATGTAAGTAATTTTGCCTTCTGAAAGGTTGGTCAAAGTATTGCCTACATGGTACAGACAAAGAAGTACAATTTCTAGTTGCTTCTGCTGGAAATAGAATAACCATGCAAAATTTACTTATCCAAAATATTTGACAGTGGTACAGCAATGGTTAGATCTACAGAACTAATAGCAAGTATTTTAAAATAGGGAGTACTCAGTAATTCCATACCCTGAAGGGTTCTCTTGAAAAACTAAGGTGGTAATTTCTAATGATTAACTTCTGAGGCTGTATGATAACAGGAGTTTTACTCAACCACTTATTTTAATGGGATTTTTTCATGGGTGCATGAAGTTAGTGTGCAAAAAATTCAGTAATGTCCATTCAGAGATCCATTAATCCATCAGTACTTGCCCTCATGCCACTGGACATCTCTAGCAGTCAGAGATTTTCTGTGTCCTTAAGATTTTATGCCCATACACCAAACAAAGCTAGAAAAGACTAGAACCCAGGGGACAGGGTCAGGGAATGTGCTGGGCAGTCCTGTGCTTCAGTCTTGCAGTGATACCTCCTTCAAAGTGAGCCTCTGGGCCCACACTGACTCCTTACTGAGATCCTACATAAAATCACATAGCTTTACTTTCTTTTTTTTAATATTTTATGTTTATAATGTTTGATTCCCAAGCTTGTTGTTGGTGAAAAGAAGAGAAGATTTAGTCTAGATTCTCACATAATGCTTTTCATAAATTCGGTTTACTTCTGTTATCCATCATGTGAAAATAATCTTCCCGTAACTGACCCAGGGCTGATTGCTAAGAAACCTAATAGCAGTCTGTAAATTTTAAAAAGTTGTGTTTTCTTCTTTTTTTATATAACCAAAGCAAGAGAAAAAACAACCTGGAAGTTCAGGAGGTCTAATCTTTGCTGACTGCCAAGGTTGTATTGTCTACATGAGTTCCTCTGCTTTAGTTTGTAGCTTATCTGTGGATATCTTTTGGTAGCTTTGAATGATGTTAAAACTATTTATGGCCTTTCACACTATGTCAAATATCCTGTACTGAAAAAGCCTCTGAAAGTCCAGTCCAACAGGTAACTATCCAGAGTACCATTTTAAAGCATGTTTAAAGCATGAACTATTGATTTTTACTAATGCAGTGTTAATTATATAAGATAGAAGGGTATGTGATAGAAACCTAAAAGCTGCCATGCTCATTAGATAGTAGCCTAAGTACTAGTGGTTTATACCTGAGGAATGTTCCCTCCTTCTCTGCTAAAATACTCAGAAGTGAGCTGCACCCTATTGGTTCAAGCTTGTAATCCTCCCCTGAAGTGCAGGGATTTTTACAGTTTTGATGTTTCAGCCTCCCACTCCTTTTGGAATTTTTATAGTTAATTTATGCTGTTAGAAATCTGCAATTGGTGCCCAAGAGTTAGTATTTTTGCTAATAATTTTCTATCTCTTTTTAACTTTTATTTCATTACATTCAGTTGGTTGGCTCCCTTGTTTAAAAAGACAGACCTTTAATACCATTCCATTCTTTCAGGTTTTACTTTATTTTTCCTCATCAAATTTGGAAAACCAGAGTCACAAACTCTGATTTCCAGCTCACTTTTCTTATACTTATAATCATGAGAGGATGGTAGCCCCACTGGAACATTTGCTATGTGGTGTTGCTTTTGTACTGCTTTGGCTAAGTTTTTTCTCTTTTAAAGGAATTCTGTTTTGTTTTTAATCGAAACTCCTTCTCCCCTTCTACCATCTGAGTATAATCTTCTTGCTCAAAAATAATTGGGTTTTTCGAATCTGATTTTATAAGGGTTGCTTTTCATTTGCATTCAAATATTACACAGGGAATTTTGTTGTATTTTCTTGCCTAAGGAAACTGATATATGATGCCATTGAGTAAGAGAAATCGTGCATACTCCAGGGTGTTTTGCTCTTGGAATGAGTGTTTTTATCTGCTGCCACATCCAAAAACTTCTGTGACTTTCTAAGATACTTCAGCATAATTTTGTGTATTCAGAAAGTATGGGGCATTCTTTATTTTAATAGTAACATCTCATAATGGACTTAAATTATGGACTAGATGCCTTCTGATTAATGAAATTATTTTTTTAATAATTCTAAATAATTCTTTGGTTTAAAATATTATTGACACTTTTCTTAATATAGGTTCAATATGGGTGTTTTGATTTGCAAGACAGCGTAAACACAGGTATACTGAGTTGCTCGTAGTGAAGTATGAATATACAGACTGCATGAATAACAGGTTCATGCAGTTGTCTGTGCGTCGGCTTCCCTAGCCAGTTCAGCACTCTGATTAACACTATGTTTCAGTTTATATATAAAAGACCTAGCTATGATATACAGAATCTATATAGATATATACAGTTATACAGAAGTAGATTACGTTTTGGATAAAAGCTTTAGTATGGAACTGCAAGACACAAACTGCTGCACTGAGTCACACCAAAGGCTCATTTTTCCCAGTGCACCTTTCTGGGTTGACTTACATTGTACCAGTGTAGGTACACAGTGATGCTTCACTCATCATCCTATCCTGGTTCTGAGTGATCTTTAGTTACTTCCTAATCGTATAGTGTTGCGTTCATACCTTTTCACCTGAAAGAATGCTGCTTTCATGAATTTCTCAGATTAATTGTTGAATGTATTCATGCTTCTGACATCCATAGCATTCTCTGGCAGCGAGTTTCACAGTTTGGTTGTATTTTGTGTATTTTGTGGGAAATCCTTTTAAAGGACCCATGTTCATGAGTAGGTAGATCGTTTCACTGACAGAAATTTAGACACCAAAAATACTAGCTGGGGAGCAAAAATTTGCAACATGCAATCTCGTTCAATTAGATCAGTCTGATATGGTTGTATTTGGTTTTAGATGTCTAATTTCCCTTCATTGAGTGTTGTCCATTTGTAACGTGTTGTGTATGCCTCATGTAAGAGGAAACAGAAGTGGTGAAAACCCTGAAGTTGCTTCTCTCCAGAAGTTATGTTTTAAAGTACATTGTCTCCTAATAAAATGTTTTGTAATTCCGGTTACAAATAAGAATCAAAAAACAGTGCTACACACCAAGCACTCATCATATTACATTTTTTGGCAGATGAAAGTGAAGCAAATGCTCAAGTACGTGGGCTATCCTAAAAATGGCATTNAATAATTCTAAATAATTCTTTGGTTTAAAATATTATTGACACTTTTCTTAATATAGGTTCAATATGGGTGTTTTGATTTGCAAGACAGCGTAAACACAGGTATACTGAGTTGCTCGTAGTGAAGTATGAATATACAGACTGCATGAATAACAGGTTCATGCAGTTGTCTGTGCGTCGGCTTCCCTAGCCAGTTCAGCACTCTGATTAACACTATGTTTCAGTTTATATATAAAAGACCTAGCTATGATATACAGAATCTATATAGATATATACAGTTATACAGAAGTAGATTACGTTTTGGATAAAAGCTTTAGTATGGAACTGCAAGACACAAACTGCTGCACTGAGTCACACCAAAGGCTCATTTTTCCCAGTGCACCTTTCTGGGTTGACTTACATTGTACCAGTGTAGGTACACAGTGATGCTTCACTCATCATCCTATCCTGGTTCTGAGTGATCTTTAGTTACTTCCTAATCGTATAGTGTTGCGTTCATACCTTTTCACCTGAAAGAATGCTGCTTTCATGAATTTCTCAGATTAATTGTTGAATGTATTCATGCTTCTGACATCCATAGCATTCTCTGGCAGCGAGTTTCACAGTTTGGTTGTATTTTGTGTATTTTGTGGGAAATCCTTTTAAAGGACCCATGTTCATGAGTAGGTAGATCGTTTCACTGACAGAAATTTAGACACCAAAAATACTAGCTGGGGAGCAAAAATTTGCAACATGCAATCTCGTTCAATTAGATCAGTCTGATATGGTTGTATTTGGTTTTAGATGTCTAATTTCCCTTCATTGAGTGTTGTCCATTTGTAACGTGTTGTGTATGCCTCATGTAAGAGGAAACAGAAGTGGTGAAAACCCTGAAGTTGCTTCTCTCCAGAAGTTATGTTTTAAAGTACATTGTCTCCTAATAAAATGTTTTGTAATTCCGGTTACAAATAAGAATCAAAAAACAGTGCTACACACCAAGCACTCATCATATTACATTTTTTGGCAGATGAAAGTGAAGCAAATGCTCAAGTACGTGGGCTATCCTAAAAATGGCATTTTATTAGGGCTACTACAAACATTCCATGTGTCTTCTGATGCAACAGTGTATGAAGTCATTTATTACTCTGTACATGTGTGTAACTTGCTGTTATGTATAATATGACATTTGGGGGTGAAAAAGGAAATTGTAGGAGGGAGAGAATTTTCCCTCTTAGCTCCATGAGATGTTGTTTTTGTGTAGATAGATGCATATTTGCATATGAAGGAGAAAAACACTCTCCTTCCTAAATTAAAGTGAAAGGGTTCTAGTTTTCTAATATATAGATAAATGTAAAGAAAAAATGTCTGAGAACATGCCTACTGGAACTGCATTATTACTGTTTCTAGGGGGGGAATATTCTCACCTCTATATCCTCTTGCTGCCATTTCATTTGATTACAGAATCATACTATGTGAGGCATAGATGGTTGTTAGTGGGTGATTTTAGTTGAGTTTTAGTTTAGTTTTCGCCAGTATTGCTACATTGAATGGAATTTCTCTCTTTTGAAGAAATGACTTCTCTCTCTTCTGGTTGTTCAATGACTTATTTTGAGAAACAGTGAATTTGCTTTTTTGGAACCTGTACTAAGGTTCTGCCCTGTGTGCGTGGCTTCCAGTAAGTACATGAGATAGGATCTTGTTGGTATGTGGGAGAGAGGGCTTATGCTTCAGGCGTGTTTCTCTCTGTAAGTTTCTGTTTCTCTGCTAATCTTTTTCATCAGCAACAAATGACAGTGACCAGATATACTGAAGTCTGTGTGGACCTGTGTCTAGGTGACTTTTGTGGAATAATTTTTTAAAGTTGTAATTGTTGATTTTACATTTTTGGATCATAGCATGTAGGATGGTGTGGTCTTCCTTTTGAGCATACTGTGGTTTGTGTTCAGTGTGAGCTGAATTCTTTTTGCACTTTGTAGTAGATAACAGTTACGTTAGTTTGATGCATAATTCTGTTTTATTTTTAGTTTTCATGTGGATGCGTTTCAGCTGTGGGGTGATTTGGCCATCTATGGAAATGTTTTCTCTGGGCAAATGGTTTACCATCGTCTTCCCAAAAAATGATTCAAAATTGTGTACAACGAAGAACATCAGTGCTAATCCTTTCTGTTTCCATGTTGAAAACTAGCTGTAGAGAATACTTTTGGAAGTGGTCTTCTAGCTACTGTGATTTGGTTTTATGTAGCTACAGTGCTGTGATTCCATACTGCTATAAACCACACAGTCACCGCAGGATTTTGGGTGTTTCTGTTGGTCGTTTCATTGGAATAAAGTAGTGACTAATTTTAATTTTCTCATCAACAAAATTTTGAAGCAAGTCAGCCTAACCTCCAGTTACATTGCATAATTTATATTTAGGTACTTCAACAAATGTTGTGATGTTCAAGGTCTGAAACCCTGAGCTTTGCGAGTTCTCAACACCTCTGAAAACTAAGTCAGCATTCAACGTCAGTATTCAAATCTGGGTTAGGAATGTAACTGTAAGCATCTCATTTGACAAATCAAGCCTAAATTCATTCCTGATTATTTTTGGCATTCTATATTGGTGAAATATTAACGTCAATCATGTGATAGTGTGCTCTTGACATTGTTGGCTGTTAATCTTCCTTCTACAGATTCTTCTGCAGTGTCTTTGTGAAAGATGTTCTTCACAGAGCTTAGTTCCAAGTGTGGAGAGCAAAAAATGGGCTATCAGGCAGTCTGAAGTACATGCAAAAGTAATACAAAAGAGTAAGACTCAGCAAGGTTCTTTTAGGAATCAGCCATTAATAATATTTATTAGTGTTTAAGCCTTGATTCAGCAAAGCTCTTAAACAAGGACTTATTTTTAAAGATGATAAGGGTCCTATCTCTGGTCCTTAAGTATCTTCAATTCTTTTTATGTACTAATAGTACATTTGAAATACTTGAAGATCAGCATGTGCGTAAAATCCATACTGCATATGGAAATTTTACCTAGTGTTCTGTTTAATCCTGGTCTTTTCTGGTGTTCCTTCAAGGAAGGAATAGGATCCATTGGGAGGATGTGCAAGGCAACACACAAAGAGTTACGTAGTTGTAGTAATTGAAGACTTCTCTATCTGACTGCCTTGATCATAGATTCTTTTGTCTAATGCCAAATAGGTCACTGAAACCTAGTGTTTTTTAGTGGTTCCTTACTGTGTTTTCTCTCAGTTCTCTTCTCTTGATACCCAGCTTGAGAGAACTTTTCTGTGGTAAATATTGACTATCGAAGACTTAGTAGGCACTTTAACTCTGGAAAGTGCTGTAAAATGCGATGAACTTTGACAAATCAAACAGTGAATGTCTGGATCTTGAGATGAATAAAAAATGCTGGTCTTTATTTCTGTAGACCAGGTTTTTGAGATAGTTGATTTGTTCATTCACAGCTGGTATTCTTTAAATGAACTTTCTATGTATGTTTATCTGGGTTTTCTTGTTTTTTTTCTATGCAGATAATTTAAATGAGCCTCCTGAACTCTTAGTTAAAAACAATGTGGTCTTCCATATTAGATTTGGAGGAATTTCCATGTGAATATTCCCATTAAAAACAGCCCAGTCTCTTCAGGTTGACATTTCTCTCTTTTTGCTTAAGAGCTCTTTATTCTCAGTTGGAAGCTTTTGCACTCAGTCATACTGCTGTTGCATGAGCAGTCTGTAAGCAAGCATAACCTGGCAGAGCTTCACATGTGAATGGTTGCAGTTGAACTTGTAGTTGCCCTCACAGGGAGCAGGAGAGGACTCTGTGTTTATAAACAGTTTTTCCTTCGTTATCACAGCACTGGTGATAGTTACTGAGACTCAGCAGTCATTTTCACAATATCTCTTTTGGCGTATCAGGGCTTTTAAAACAGAAAATGAGCTCCTCTGAGCTTGAGATGCCTGCCTGGAGATACAGAAAGCCAGTATCCAGAAATAATTTCTTGGATAGCACAGCAGCTGTCTGTTTTCACTCTGCTGGCTGAGTTGTTTCTACCTTTCTGCATGCCTTACTAGTCCTGGCAGGGACAAAATCTCATCCTGATTCTTCAGTAGGGGA
Organism: Mystacornis crossleyi; assembly: GCA_013400655.1. NCBI lineage: Eukaryota > Metazoa > Chordata > Aves > Passeriformes > Timaliidae > Mystacornis > Mystacornis crossleyi. The sequence goes on from VYZQ01022127.1 coordinate 49,075, forward strand.
AGCAGAAAGAGGCACCAGATGCAGCAAACAGATTAGTAGTGCTTCCTTCTGCTTGCAGCCCATTGCTTAAGAGTTTCTTATTTTGTGACCTGTTGTATGTATCTGGTTTCTAAGTGCAGGCATTAGACTTTTTTCATTAGCACCAGATTATTTTTCCCTTTGAAAGGAGAAGGCTGCTGTCAGTAAAGAGCTATGTAACTTGTAATGTTAAAGAACCACAGATCTCTGAGTGGGAAAAAGAACATCTCTGTCAGAAGGTACAACTTCCACTGTGCTTTTCTCCTCAGAAAGGAGAATTTGTACCAGATGATGGTGAAGAGCTTTTCCCACCTTTCCTGAAATTGTGTACAGATCAGCTAGGAAAGCATCAAGTCTTCATCTTTCCCACGAATCACCTTTGCTATAGCTATTAAGGAAACATCTGTCAACAGCAACAGGCTCTGACAAGCAGCCAGCAAAGTTGTGACTGGCTTTTTAAGTACGTTTGTGTTTGAAACTAATGCTGAAATCTTTCAGGAATAAAAAGGCACTACTGAAAGTAATTTGCAATTTGCAGTGGAGGTGTACAGAGCACAGTGACTTCCCAGACTGTTTAGATTTATTACTTGTTTTGATGCTACCAGTCACCTGCCTTCAGTCCTTTAGCAGACATTCCAATTGCTTGGGGAAATAATTTCCATGGGTTTTTTTCTTGTCTCCTTTTTCTGGCTCTTAAGCTATCATTTTTACTGATACTTTATTGAAATCAGTCCTGCTGTGATGTTCCAGAATTTTATATTGGCTTTTAAAATATTTTACAAAGTAAGGAAACATGGCATTTCACTATTCCTGAACTTCAATTCATGTATCTCAAACTTTAGTATAATACCAAAGTTTAGTATAATACAGACGTTTTAATGGAACTAATATTTCTATTTTTAGTTGGAAAAAATATGTAATGTTTATGGTACTAATTAGGTAGTCACGGTGTTGCTTTATATATGAGGCTCGCAATGCATTTTTCATACTGCTATCAGTGGATTATTATCAGAGTAAGGCTGTGGTGAACACTGAAGAGTAATAGCAAGGAAAGACAATGCTCTTTAGCTTGCTTAATATAGCTGTCTTTCTGTCTGAAGATTTAACATCTCAGTTGCTTCCATATAAGGTACCAATAGGAAAGTTCGTCTGTTGACTTCAGGTGGTACCTAAATCTTTTTCAAGCAAATGGTTTTGAGACTATTTTAGGAGTTGTTTGGACTTTTTTGCAGTTTGGTTAATTTCTGTGTCTTCTTAGTCTGTGTGTTTAGGAAGAGCGTGAGGAGAACGTAAGGGAAGCTCAGTAAATAAACATCTTTCTTACTATGACTTAATTGCCAAAATAAATTCTGCTAGATAGTAAGCAGGAAGCAAAAAAGAAGCATACATTATAATTCCATCTGAATTCTTCTGCTGTGGAGTTTATTAATTTTAATTATTTAAAGTTCTTCTGTCTCTGGCAGTAACCTCTCCCCTTCTCTGTATCATTTTTGTAGTCAATTTGTGAAGTCGACTAACGTGAATGTGTGCATGCTCTACCGACCGAGAATGGATTAATCAAATCACTAAAATAAACACTGTTTTTGCACAGCAAGGTGTTAGGACCCCAGGTATAGTTCTAAGAGGTCCTCCAGAAATGCAGAGAAAATGTGATCCCACTACAGCACTTGCTGTAATTTGGTTAAGCATCATTTAAGAAAAAATTATTTTCAGAAAAACAAGTTGTCCAGTGTTAAACTGAATTGCACGTCTGTTCTCACTGAATGTCCCAAAGGTTCATTTTAGTCTGCTGCTAAAAGGCATTTATTTGTCATAGCTGTCTGCCAGAACACATTTAAGTGATTTGAAAATAGTGGAGTGGCTTTAAGAGGGTGAATTAGCTCTGTGTATGGCAGCAGCAGGTTGGCCCAGCGGACTTCTGACCCAGAAGGATCCTGAGTCACTGCAATCTGTTCTGTGGGAGATGGAAGGCAGTATGACCTGGCTCTTGGACACGTTTTCAGCAGTCGTGAGAAAACAGCCTGTGGGCTAAGTGATGCTATGGTTCTCCATGCTATTCCTGGCCTTGTGGGCTGTGGTGCTGCAGCAGATGGTTCTTGTCCAGTTGGGTGGATTTGAAAGATCAGAACAAGGTAAGCACAGGAAAGGCACTTGACTGGGGGGGAGAGGGGAAGGAATGAAGAGGGATAAACAAACTATGTTTACTTTCTCCTTTTTCTTTGAAGTTTTTACTTTCTATCTTTAAATTCTGTATAAATATATATAAATATCTTAACAAGTAAGCAGTAAGACCATTTTGGTGAGTGAGGAGGACAACAAAAACCTACCGTTAATGTTTCCATAATCAGCTAAAGTTCTGACTTCGTATTTACTTGGAGAATCTTCAGTTGTGTTCATTAACTCTACATCCACAAACTTCTCCTATGTGTTGGTAGCTAAAATGAATTAATATTAGGTTTGTAGTGTCACTAAACTTAAATGGGAAAGCCAAAAAAAGAGCCTGTAACTTTTAAACATCCTTGCTTTTCTAAATACAGTCTTTCTGATATTTAAGCACAAGACTTTCTACAACCATAAAATCTGGCTTCTCAGGACTTGAGTGTTTAAAGAAATGCAAAATCTAACTTAAATAATACTCTATATTCATTTTATATTCTCTTATGAAGAAAGTAGTATTTTGTTCCTTACACTTGGTATGAAATTCTTGGCTAATGGGCCAGATGTACTTCAGAAGATTACTTTTTGCAGCCACTGACAGAGAGGTAGTTCTTCCTTGCAGCATTCATCTTCTGGACTGTGCAAATTTGCTGTGCATCAAACAGCTGTCTTTACCTTATTTAAATGGAGTTTGGTGGGGTAGTTATGTTTTGAGTATTTTAGATTGTGATTTTAATGTGGGAATTCTAGTTTCCCGGCAGTGCTTGCTATGTAATTATTGCCATTGATAGCCTGGAAACGTTTGGTAATGTTTTGATTCCTTTAGAAAATCTCCATGTTCCAGAGAGTATCAGCTTGATAAATACACACAAGAGCTGTGTGAAGTCTAGTCAGGTTGGCGGGGGTGGTGGTGGTGGTGGTGGTGGTGGTGTGTTTGGGGTTTTTTTGTGGTTTTTTTGGTTGGTTGATTGGGGTTTTTTTATTATTACTACTCTACTAGTAATTATTACTACTCTAGTCTAGAATATAAATACTCTACTGTCTGTGGACTTTTTCACCACTGTGCATCTGACACAAGACAGTTATATTGCTGTACACATTTAAATGGTCTATTACTAGTCTGCTGCCAGGCACTAATAAAAATATATTAACCCTCTGATCAAATTTTATTATTTTTCTCATTTTCTTTCTAGACAGTTTATGGTTCCACAGGATTCTTTAATTCCCAGTCATGATGCACTGTTAATGGGCTTTAGAATCTCATCTCCTTGGCTTCATGCCAAGCAGATGTCTCAGCTATCTTTTGGACAACTGTACATGTGACGTATAGATAGTACTGGAACTCCTAATATAGCCATTAATGTGAGGAAATGGCAAAAATTTGTTCAACATGCTGCAATTCTTTATGCATAAATTTACCCATAAAAAGAAGAGATTTGCTAACAAAGTATGATTTGTATAAACTTAGTTTTACTCTATTTTAAACCCACTGAATTTGTGGATTCAAACTTATCTGAAAGGGGGAAAAAAAATTAACACTTAATATGGACATAGCATAGTTATGCGAAAAAGTTGAGACGTAGATAAGAAAGCTTACTGTGTTTACAATGTACTATTCATTTAACTAGTAAATACTGGGAAAGAACTTAGTAAAAGATCCTAATTATTTCATAATTCTAAATTACTATAATTTTCTGCTTCCCAACATTTGATCTGGACAAGCTTGAGAAGTGCGCCTATGGGAATCTGATAATGTTTAACAAGACCAAGTGCTGACCTGGGGCAATCCCAGGTACCAGCACAGGCTGGGGATGAACAGACCAGGAGCAGCTCTGCTCAGAGGTACTTGGGGCTGCTGGTGGGTGAGAGGCTGGACATGACCCAGCCGTGAGCACTCACAGCCCAGAGAGCCAAACGTGTCCTGGGCTGCATCCAGAGCAGTGTGGCCAGCAGGGGAGGGAGGGGATTCTCCCCCTCTGCTCTGCTCTGGTGAGACCCACATGGAGCCCTGCATCCAGCTCTGGGGCCCTCAACATCAGAAGGACACCAGCTTGTTAGAGAAGGTCCAGAGGAGGCCACCAAGATGATTGGAGGGATGGAGCACTCTACTGTGTGGAAAGTTAAGAGAACTGGGATTTTTCAGTCTTGAAATGAGAAATCTTTGAGGTCACCAAATTATGTCCTTCCAGTACGTGAAGGGAGCCTAAAGAAAGATGCAGAGGGACATTTTACAAGGTTGTGTAGTGACAGGACAAGAAGGAATGACTTTAAGCTGAAAAGAGAGTAGGCTTAGATTAGGCATTAGGAAGAAATCCTTTACTTGAGGATGGTGAGGCACTGGAACAGGTTGGTGAGACAAGCTGTGAATGATCCACAAATGTTCGATGCCAGGTTGAATGCAGCTCTGGCTAGTCGGTGGCATCCCGCCCATCACAGGGTGGTTGTAACTACATGATCTTTAAGATCCCTTCCAGCCGAGGCCATTCTATGTGTCTAAAGAGATGATGTCTAAAGGAGAGCTAGGTCCATCTTTGTCCTCCAAACAAACAAACCCTCTAAAACTTTTTCTGTTGTTCCCTCCCTGGCAGTCTAACTTTTGGCTAGCTGATTGACTGAGAATTTGGGTGTATTTACTCCTCTGTAAGGAATTTATTGAATAGCTAAACAATAAGCACTAGTAATGTCCCATGTTTTCCCAAAAGACAAGGAGTTCTAAGGAAAACCCAAAAACATGTCACAGCTCTTTATGAACTCACTTGTGTCATTCCCCTTCTTGGGGTCATAGGATGTGCCAGATCCAGGTGCTGCCAGAGCCTGTTTGTAAGTGAGTCTATTTTAGGAGACAGTTTCTGTGTAGAAATGACAAGTTTCCTGAACTTCTCCAAGGCACAGACTCAGAAAAGAACAAGTTTGAGCTGGTGTCAGGTCCTAAAAAGAAGTGTTGTTTTTCTTCTGGCTAGCCATTACCTGGCTGAGCTTATTCCAACATACGTGGGACGGGGGTGGCTGGGAAAAATTGGAAAACATTGCTAGCAAGTCAGAAGTGAAGTATTTACCCATCTGAGTGGGACTGCTCAAAACTGGTAATCAAACACTTGGTGAAGTAATTTGCCATTTCAGGATTTTAATCTTTCCTTTCTGCTTTCCATCTGCAAAACTGGGAAAATAGTACTTACTTAGCTCACAAGGATACAGACATTTCCTTCATTAATATCTTGGGCATGAGATGGTATTCTCACATAAAAAGTCTTCAAGAATTCAGCAGTATTTTTGAGGAAGAGAGCTGGTATCCCTATGTTGGGGGTTGAGAAGGTTTTCTTTTTGTGTGTGCATGTGTTCTTTTCTCCTCTCAAAGGAATTTTTTCCCCATGTTAAGGGGCGATTGCTGGGGTACTTAAGAAAAACAAAGGACCTAGCCAGCCACAAGGGAGGGGCCCAATTGTCCTTTTTTTAGGTCTTGGTGGCGTCTTCTCAGGTGGGGGAGCAGAGAGACATCTGGAGATTTAGAACTGGAAAAAAAGAGGTGGGGTAGAGTGCTTGAGATTCATTGCTCTCCTGGCGTTTGGAGGGAGTGGGACTTGCAGCGGCGGCGGAGAGAGTTCATCTCGCTACGAGGCCGTGTTTTCTGCTGTTTTTTTTTTTGTCCTTCTGCCCTGCCCTACTTCTGCCATCTCTTCACCGCTGCTTTTGGAGCTTTCGCTGAGACACAGCACTGCGAGCATCACCCCTTGCCTGCCGAGGGGTCCCGGAGTCTCCGGCTGCGGCCTCGGAGTTCTGTGAATCTCGCCTGGCACCCAAGATACTTTTTTTTTCTGCATCCATCCTTGCCGTTTCCAGCCTACTGCTCCCAGGGAATCCTGCTAAAGCACCAGGACCGGCTGCCCAGGGGCTGCTGAAATTTCCTCCCATCCCTTCCCGGCTTGGGCAAGTTTAAGCTTTCCCCCCGCACCGTGCTCCCCGACCTCGCTCCGGAGCACCGCTGCCAGCTCCGGCCGTCGCTGCAGCAAAAGGGAGAGTGCCTGACAGCCCCAGCAGCCGTCACTGCGGTCTGATTCCTATTACTTGTTACTGCCTTAGTTATTGTTGGGTTTTTTTTGTGCTTTGCCTTGTTGTACATATATATATATATATAAGTAAAGACCTGTTATTCCTATTTCTTATATGTTTGCCTGAAAGCCCCTCATTTTCAAAACTATAATAGTTCAGGAGGAAGTGGGTTATATTTTTTCCATTCCGGGGTGGGAGGGGGACTCCTGCCTTCCTTAGCAGACACCTGTCCAAACCAGGACACCCTATTGTAATTTGTGTTAATCTTAAGCTTGTTTATGCTTCCTTAAGTGATGCCCAAGGTAGGTGTGCCCTTAGAATGAAACCAAGTGATATAAAAGTAAAGAAACCAAATTTGCTGAACTCACAATTCTCAACAGTTATGTTTACATTAAGAAAATATTCCAAGATCTGAATTTTAATTTATTGAAGACATGGTTCAAATATTTTGCCTTCTTATATATAAGATATATATGATTATCTATAGGATTCTAGGTGTTCTGTTAGCTGAATGTTAGCTACTGTAACTGGGTATGAGGATGGTAAATGTTACCATATTGTTTTATTAATCACGCTTTTAGGGTATATCATGATGATGATTTGCATTTGGCAGTGGTATTGTTGAACTAGAGTGGATAATACAGTGGTTTGCAGTTGGTACTTGCATTAATGAATAAGCATGAATTATAAAAACTCTGTTTGCAGTGAAGCTTTTCCAGATTCAGGTGGGTCTGAAAGACAGGGAGTAGTGTAGTATTCCTTTAACATCTCAGTACTACTTGAAAAATACACTTTTTTAAACCCAGGGTTGTGACCTAAAATATGGACTTTATGGAATGAGAGATTTCAACTGATTTCTAAAATGAATGGGAAACACTGGAGAGAAATGAGTAGTTGTAATGAAGATGGAGTTCTTATACAATAATTCCCCATATTGATCTCTTACAATTTCTAGTAAACAAAATTAATCTGAAACTAATAATCATCTGAACTTTCTGCTTTGATTTCTGTATCTTTTCCTCTGTTTCTAATGGAACATGTTTTTTTTGCTCTCTATATCCTTCACCTTTTCTTCATCTATTCATTCCTGGATTCTCCTTTGAGCTGAGTTATAGAAAGAAGAAAATGAAAAAAAACCTAAACCAACCAAACAAAAAGCCCAACCAAATTTAAAAAAAAAAAATCCCCCAAAATAAACAGTCCACATGCACTCAAAAATCCCCAACAAAAAATCCTAAAAGAAACAACCCCCCAAAATACAAACAAAAAGAGAAAACAAACAAACAAAAAATCCCACAACTGCACAACTGTGTAGTCCTCTTATTTGTCTTTCATTTCTGCTGGGCATACTTGACTTGATTTTAATGTATGTTCACAACTGGAGCTCTAGTCTCTGTTTGTGACACCAGCATTTGTATAGGTCTTCAGTCCTGCAGAATTCACCTTTGTCCCTGAGTAACATGGACCATTCTACTGCTACAGTGAAATTTGTATAGGAAATGAAGCAGACTTTGCTCATGGCCAGTGAATGTTGTGAAAATTTGCCTTACCTATTCCAGGTGGCTAGTCAAACCAAAAAAGGTGATCATTTAGCCATGGAGCCTGGGAGTAAACTTTTTTCTATTTGACTGCTGTTGAGATGCCAAATTCTCATCCTTCAGCCTAGCTGCGACTGGATATTTGGTTGTCACTGGGAGCCAAAGGTGGGCTGGCAGCTCTCCAAGTGAAAGCTCTACTCTGCCACATGTATTTTAGACAAGTGCAGTCAAAAGTTTGCTATGTCTTTTACTTTGAACTTAAATGAGGAAGGAAGTTAGAGGGCTTTCTGGGAAAGCCTCTTCAAGAAGCTGGGCATAACTCAGCTTGTAAGTCTTGAAGAGTTACAACTGCAGTACATTGGTACTCTGTATGCAATTTAATTGTCATAATCTGTTACAACAACGTCTAGGATAGTGCATTTTCTTTTTTTTTGTTTGAAAGCTAATGTCCAAAAATCAATTCCTCAGTCACTAGAAAAGGAAAAAACAGAGTTTCCAAGACACAGAATATAATGAAAATAATGAAAATTGTCACACAATTACACATGGGGTACTTTTGCAGTACAAACAACTCTGAAAAGTGCAAAACTCCTAAAGGTGAAGAAGAGCAGTCACACTTACGCTGTCAAACATCTCAGCTGTATGTGGTTGTAGGAAGTTTTGAAAGCACAGGTGTTGCTCCGTCCAGTTGCAGGTTGGCAGTAATTGGCAACTGGCTTAACTGCTTACTTGCCATTAAAATTTATGCCTTTGTTGTTAATTCTAAATAGGATCAGTAAGTTGTTTTGGTTTGTGGGACCAAGCACTGCTCTTAGCAGTGGTATTGATGAACTGCAGCTTTGTAAATGTCATGGGAGAGTGCTGCTGTCCAGACTCCTGACCCTCTGCTAATTTGCGGGTCAGTCCTGGGGAACAACCCACTGACAGTTTTTCAAAAGAGACTGTTTTTTTTTGTCTACAGTTCTATAGTTCCAAAAAATTGTATTTGTACTTGTCTAATGGATTTTTTAAATTGTCTGCTTTCATGGATTTGTAATAGCAAATGGTCTCTAACATATTTTTAATTAGTTGATTAAAATTAAATGATTAATTAGAGATTATCTTCTGTGAAGCAGAAGAAATTATGATGGGAGTAATCAAACATTAATTACTGAAGATTTTACTGATCAGCTGTCTGCTGAACATGCTATACTGCAGGTGTGTGATAGGAAAAGTAAAACTCTTCCATAGCTTCAACTCCAAAACAGGTAAACTGTACCTCAGCCTCTTAGAGGTGAAAAATGCTGTTTTCGCGTATGTTTTTTTAGTCATATTGCTTTAAGGAGCATATTAACCTTTAATTGCTTTGCTTGTGTACTGCACATTGTAGTGCAAGATTTATTTAATATGCATCTGGCATTATAGCATTATAAAACTGAGTAGTTTATAGAGGCTGGTATTCTCTATCATGATAGAAGACTGGTGCCAAATCTTTTATGGCAGAGACAATAGATTTTACTTTTAGGATTACCACCTTGTTGATTCCCTCTGCTTTCACCTCAGCTTTCATGTTTTGGTAGTTGGCTGTCAGTGTAGCTCTACATTGTTGGTTTTGAAAAATCATCTGAGGAAATGTGTTTTGCTTTTTTTGTACATGAGGAATCATAGAACACATACGTTGGCAAAGGATTCAAGAAGTTAGAGTTTAAATTTAAAATATTAATATTTTCTTTTTGAGCAAAAAATCACCTGCCATCCAGTAGGACAGCCACATGAAAAGCATTCAAGTATGAGCAGTCTGACTGTATCAGTGACAAATAATTTGAAGTGTTTTCTGAACTAAGAACTGTTGTTCTGGATAGCCAGAGAGCTGAGCCATTCCCAGGTGGACTTGAAAGCATCCAACCCAAATATGAAAAGCAGAGTTAGCTTCCAAAATAAATTATTAGGAGTAGACATTTGTAGTAGACAAAGCCAAATATGTTTTCCCTCTTCTGCTTTTATATCAACAGATGATGGAAGTTATTTAGTTTATACTGAAAATGTTGGAATGTGATAGTCAAGCAGAGTTGTCACACCTGTGTTATGCTTTCCTGGTTGTCTAGACATTCCAGCCTCCATTCATTCCTGTGGATCTGAATCCATCACCTGTGCTTAATACTTATGTCTGTTGAAAAAAAGTAAATACTCCTCCAAATGGTGTGTCAGGAACATGCTCTTCTAACTTCAAACAGGCCTTTAATTCTCTTGGGTTATGTGAAGTATATGGGTGTCAAGATAGAAAGATTACTTTAAAGAAACCAGGTGTTCATTCTCTTGAGATTTTTTAAATAGACTTACCCATATATCTGCTGCTGTTTTCAGCTGCATCAGCACAAGGAATCATGTATTTTTGACTATGGTGCTGCAAGCTTTTCAAACATGTCTGTGAAAGATGCCATCCAATTTGCTGTAATGGTTGTACATTTGTGAGTCCTTCTTTGTTGCAATATGCCTTGCATTACCTAACTCAATGTCCTTCTCTTGCAAATGAATCATATTCCATCTTCAAAAAGTTGAATTTATTCTTTGAGTTTGAGACACTGATACCACAGTTCACTCCACTTTTCCTTATCTCAGTCATCTGTCAGCTTTCCAAAGCTTCAAAAGTCTCAAGAGAGTACAATGCATGTCAAATGTGAGAAGAGTGCTGTCTCAGTAAGTTTGACCTGATCAGGAAAATTTTCTTCTTTTCTTCTCCTCCCTTTTCACCCGAAATGACTTCTTCAGGAAACATCCAATCTTTCTGTAACTCGGTTGATCAAAGTGCTGTATTGTTGGATCTTAATCACATATGAATGGCTCCAGAAGGGATCAGAGCTCTCTTTGTTCTTTAGAGGCTTCTAGGCCAAAACCAGTGCCAGCAGCCGTAAAGGAAATATGTAGACCTCTGTTTGGTCATTCAGTGAACCATGTCACTCTAGGTTTGACCCCCACTTCTTTGCACCAGCGTCCTTCTGCAGGAAGGTGGCCTAGATCATGGCTGTAAAACATATTAATGCTAGCAATTGTAGGCGAAGGGATTATTTTTGTCTTTCTTTTTGATGTCTCTTCTAATTTTTCTCCTTTCTGTTTCCTGCTTCTAAATGTTCACAACTTTAAGCACAAACTAGGTTCAAAATGTTCCGGATTTGTCTGTATCAGACAGAGCATGGTCTGCATCACTGTGGTGTCACAGTGTCTTGCAAAGCGTAAGTGCTAAGTATGTGCCAATATCAAAGTGTAAGACCATAAATGCTTGGGGTTTTTTCCTGAAAAATGTGCTGGGTGTTTTGCAGATTGGTACTGGTTATAGGTAGATGGACTGTTCTATTAAAAAAAATTTTTACCAAGAGTTTTTACTTCTTTATAGCCCATCAAGATACCAGAAGAGCTTAATGAGACATAACAGTATTCCATAGGACTTTAACAAGACATTGTATTTCTCCTTTTGCTTCAGGTGCGAATTTTTGTGCAGCCATTTTAATGATAATGTCACTTTATGTTTTTATATGCTGCAAGCTGAGATGTTCTTGCTTGTAGACTAAGATGTAGTTTATATCTAAAGTGCAATCCTGTACCTTTCTAACTGTTGTATCAAGCATGAATCAACTGCATAACTGATAATTGACATACTACGTCTGTAGTGAAAGGAAGATAGAGAATGAGAAGTTGCACGTTATTCATGGTATTTGTGCACAAACACAAGTGTTGTTGTTTATTGGGTTATCTGTCTGTTAATGACATGCTTTAAAATGCCATCCAGTGAAGAAGGCAAACTAAACAACTTCGCTGATCAATCCTATACTGTGGATATTGAAAAGGAAATAATTGAACTGTTCATGTTTGCCCTTTAGGTCAGAAAATTCACTGTGCAAAGTAAATGACAGTTCACAGAAATAAGGATTAGTTTATATATGCCGTGTGAGTGTCCAGGCTATATTAGTAGAACAGTATTATTGCAGTGGGATTCTC
>VYZQ01022129.1:0-23350 GCA_013400655.1 Mystacornis crossleyi
GGGTGAGGGGTGCCCGGCCTGCCCGGCGCCAGCAGCCGCGGGCACCTGAGCGCGGCAGCGGGGCCCGCCCGCAGGGCCGGGAGCGCGTCAGGGGCCGGAGCCAGGAGCTCTCTGCCAGGGACTTGCGGCGGCCGAAGCTCCTGGGACACCCCACCCTGGTCTCCACCCCCCTTCACCCTCCGGCGCTGAATACCTCGTTGCTACAAACAGCCATTGCCGGCCGATGCGCGCGCCGATTTCCTCCCCCTCCCCCCCTTTTTTTAATTATTATTATTTTTTTTAATAACCGCGAAGCTGTTTTTCAGCCTAGATGGCTGATTGCGCCGTGGGTGCTGCTCGGTAACCAGCCACCTTCTGCCCCTGCCCCGGCGGCCCCGCACCGACCTTAGAAAGACACACACACACACAAAAAATAAAAAAAAAAAAGAAAGAAAAAAAAAGGAAAAAATAAAAGAAGGGAAACGGAGCAAAAGTAGCCGTAAAAATCTCACCCCAGCCCTTGGCTGCGGGTCAGGGCTCCCTGCAAATTGCACGGGGGTATCTGGGAGGAAGAATTGACGGGAGAAGGATTAAGGGGTGCCTTTTTAAAGATTTCAGGAAAGAAACACAAACTTATAAATTAATACAAGATAATATCTTTAAAAATCGGGGCGAGAGGGGGGAGGGAGCCTTTGTTATCAGAGAGGTAAATGAATATGTATTAGGCTGGACTGTCTGGCTGAGGGAGCGGAGCAGCTCCCTTGCACAGAGAAAGCTCTCACACTGAGACGCTGCCTTGGGTAGCACTCCCCAGTTACGTCTGAAATGCAACGTTTCTTTAAAAAAAAAATAAGAATAAGGACTGCTCCTGAAGGAATTTTTTAACAGTTATTGCTTATAATTTTTAAGCATCAGGGGATAAGAGAATTAATATCTTAAAAATTATCTTAAAAATAAGTTCTGTATTCAGTAATTAATGGGTTCATCTGAGAAAAAATCTGCTTTGTTAAGTGAAATACTGGTCAGTATGATTTCATCTGTTTGTAATGCCTGGGTGCTTTTGAATTTAATTTATTCAGTTTATGAAAAAAAGGTGGTTTTAATCACTGGCAGCAGCACAGATTTAAAATGAAGTCTGAGGAACAAACACGGGCTTTCTTAAGTATTCTCAGAAATGGTTTAAAACAATTTAGGTCTTGAAGGTCATTCTTGTTCCTGTTTTTGTCTGTGAAGTTCAGATAGCCTCAGATCCAGCCTCCAGTGACGATTGTGGAATCCCCACTAAGTTTTTTCGTTGGATAGATGTGAAGAGGGGAGAGAATAGGTTTGTGCCCCTTGAAATTTAGTTGGCAGTTCAGCTACGTATGACGTGAGATCTTGCAAGAAACCTGTTACTTTTTCAGAGTGGCACTGACTTCACTATGTTCAGAAGAAAAATAAAAAATTAATACAAATCTATTTTTATTACTAAAATAATTCTGTATATGTAGGCACAGAGTTTTGCTCAAAAAATGTTCTTCTGATGTCATAGTGTTCAAATTAGGGCTATTTCTTTAAAGTTCACTAATGCATCTTGGAGAAAAGGCGTATGTCTTGTCTAGATGCAAAGTTGCTTTTCTACAGCTTTGTTGTCGTTCTCTATTCCTGTGTTATTTTATTAATGGGATTTTTATGTGGATAGTATCTCAGGACTTCCTTTGCTTCTGCTGTTTATTCGTCACTTGAAGTCATAATCATCTGTTTCTAAAACCACAGCTGGCTGCTATAAAGGCAGAAGAGAGGAAGACCATGATTTATATGGTGAATGAGAACCAAGAACAGAAGAATGTAATAAATGTTTGTTACTTAAAACTTCAGATATTGTTATGAAAAAGGTAGCATAAAAATTAAATAGGCAGTATATCAGCAGGATCTTTCCTAAACAGAGTTCTGTTATTTTTTTTCATGAGAAACTAATGTCTCTTAAAAACAGCACTGAATATCTGATAAACTTACAAGACTAATGAAATTCAAACTTAAAAACTGCAAATCGATTTTTAAATGACAATATGGGCACTTCATAAGAGTACTCTGGTTAACAGTTACCTTTATTCTCTGGCTTGAGACATCTGAAAGTGCTATAGCCTCGGTGGAGTACATATTTCACTGTTTCTTTCAACAGTGCTAGTTGCTGTTTTCCTCCTCTGTCTGCATGACTCTTCCATACAGTCACAGAGGGCGGAAAAAATAGTTGTAAGGGTAAGAAAAGGTGACAAAATTAAATTACTTTGGGGACTACGGGCCATATGTGGTGCACGAAACTACTTAAAGCTACTTTTGAGCTTCTTTGGCACTGGAATATTCATTGCAGGTTTGGTCTGCCTTAAGGGTTTTACTTTATAAAAATCAGAATGGAGTAGGAGAAAGATGTGAAATGGAGAAAGAGAAAAAAAGGAGCAGACTCAGAAAACTTAGCTTTCCATCATGTAAACAAAATAAGTTTTTTTTAATCTGCCATGTAACAAACAGTAATTCTTCTAAACAGTCACTAATACAAAAACTATATACAAGTGGGGATTTAAAATTTTTATGTACAATTCAAACCAAATGCTTTATTTATTTCTAATCACTATGTTTTGGGGTAGCAATTATAGGATAAACATTGCCTGTACATATACAAATATGAATGCTTCTGAGCCAGTTTTAGAGGCATATCCCCTGACTGGATATGAAAGGCACAAACTTAAGCAATCCCTAATTTTTTTTTCCTGATACTTTCTACTGCTCATGAACATTTTGGTTCTGACTGTATATCATCCATATAGTAGATATTTTTAATCAAGTTTTATATAAGTAGTGAAAGTATAAACATTAAGACTTCTCGAAAATCACAAGCAGAATATATTGTTTCTGGTTTGATTACAAATGTATATGCTCAAGACAGGGAAGGATGAGTGAATTTGTTTTTATTTTTCATTTAGGCAAAAGTCCTTTTCATGACCGAGGAAGGAGGCAACAACGTTCTTACAGTCCTGCGAAGTGCCTGTTACTAGAAATGATTTTCACTTTGTTCCTGAAAAGTATGCCAAGTTTACTGGAGAGCTAGTACGCTGATTTATTTATATAATATGATGTGAGCAGAGGAGGGGTAATGTCTTTTTGACCCAGCTGATTTTGCTAAATTTACTCTGATTCACTGAAAAGATTTACTGATTTATTAAGAGAGATTTACCTAGCTACCTGGCAGAACACAAGGGGCCTCTCCCTGCTCTCTGCATCCTTAATTTCCCAAAGGTGCAGCACGGAATATCCATTATCCATGGCATACCATTTGGTCAGTTAAAATCTCCTTCAGTTAAAAGGACAGCTATTGCTTATCACATACATCTACTTACTGGCCATATTTTGACAACTGTTTACCTGAACAAGTCTAAATAACAGTGTACAGCTGTCACGGTTTCTCCCTGTCCTGGGATCACAGTCTGGTTCTTGAGCAGAGAAATATGAATATTGAACCCTTAGCTCCAGCAAATTGGAACGAGTTAATTGCAACTGCACAGCACAAACAAGGTCTGCAATGTGAACCCTTAGAGGATTTCTCACGTAGCAGTTAGGAGAAAGGTTTGCTTATTTCACAAAGAGTTCCTACAACATAATAAATAAAACAGAGAAAACAAGTATTTTAATGTATGGGATCACCCTGCTCTTTCCAGCTGCCTGAGGAACGGAATGTTTTGATGAATTAGATTAAGATTTATACCAAACAGTTTTACTCTTTACCAGCTGCCACCTTATTTCCTGCCATTTTTATCTATTCACATGTGAATGCTTTGCCTTTCTTGATAATACACACTGGGTAAAGGAGAATAACAAAAGAATTCAGTGAATAATTTCTGTGAATCAGGGGTGCTCTGAAAGGAAACCAGCTCTTGTAATTTAAAAGCAAACATCAAAAGATGGCACCAAGAGAGTAGTACTTTGAAATAACATCCAGATTCTTTTCTTTCAGAGACAGTTAAGAGAAGAAGGATCATTCCCTTTGGTTCCGTGGACAGGTAGACAGATAATCCCTGACAAGCATGAAACTGGCCATAAAAAAGGTGGCATTTAAGTCCATCTCTCATCTCATCCTGTGCTATCTACTATTTAAAAGTAAAGGCCTCAACTGCATTGAGTAAAAGGTTACCTAGACACACTTGGGATCTTCAGTGAAAATAATTAAATGTAGTGCTTGCTTAGTTTCTCCAATTTGCTACTTACAATTAAAGGTAAAACCAAAATACCATAAAAATACTTCGGACAGACACATAAAGGAAAAGTAGAATGTGGTGACACATGGTACTAAGCATAAAAAAAAAAGATAAATTACACATCAGTTTCTACTTTACACTATGTTAGGATTCTTTATAAACAGCAGAATTCTGTTCTAACATTATGTTATTTTATGAATTATCCAGTTTCACTCTGACTAAAACTAGCTAAATATTGCTGAGAGTTACTGGGAAAGAAGTTGTAAACATATATGTTTTGATAGCATTTTCATCCTTATCATGCTTCCTTCTCAAGAACATGATAGAAAAAAAAGACTGCTGGAAAAAATCATTTTTGATACAGTCTTTTCAAACAACTACTGGGATAATATTTGATACAGATTTTAATATTCAGATTACAGCATAAAATGCTGTGACTGTAATATTTATTTACCTTGGTTTTTTGGCTGAGAAAGAGCATATGGGTGTATACATGCACATACAGCTGCACACATACATGTTCAGAACCATGGTCTCTGAAGTTCTGGATTTTTAGAGAAACTTACAGTCTTTGTTTTAGAAAAATCCTGGAGATAGCACAGCTGAAAGCCCTGTAAAATCTTGCATTCTCGTCCTAGATGCTGCCAGAAAAAACAAGACTTTTATGCTTGAGGACGCTTGAGATGTTTTCCTGCCAGTTGCGAGTCCTACGCCTCAAAGTAAAAAAGAGCAAGTAATGTCTGTGAAAAAAGTTTTCCTGACAGACAGCATGAAGGCAGCTCTCCTATGCTTTGCCAATCTATAAGTAATTAAAGTTCCTTTGTTGGCAGAGAGTCAGTTTTGAAACTAATAAGGAAAACTAAAACAGGTGATGCAGTGGCTATCTCTAAAGGGGAGATTTTTAAGTGAAAAGTAAGTGAATATGAAGTAGAAACTGGGTTATATGTCTCTGAATAAATGTCCTCCCATCAGAAAAAGATTAATTTTAAATCACTGTTCTAGTTCTTACATTAAGGGTAGTTTAATTCACCCAGAGCTATTTGGCCTTGCGGATGAATTTCTACAATTAAGTGTTTATGATTGAAAGTGCTGCCGTGGAGAGCAGACAGATGAATATCATTTTAGGAATACTGTGAATCATTAAATGAGTTGTAGAACCTTTTTCTGGGCATGAGCCACTTTTAAATTTCAGGCTAAGGCTATAATAGACTTCAGCATAAGGCCTGACATGTTGCTGTATTTAGAGTTTGAGTAACAGGACAATTAACGTTTACTAATGTATTTATATAACTTTAAACTTCCTACAGTTAATTAAAAATATGTTGCCTGTTGTATGTGAATATGCTGCTGGGCTCAAATAAATTTTTCAGATTAGTGTATTAAGTGTTAGTGTCAGGTAATGAACTTAACCTGCCTCTGACATGTTGGCTTCTTTTGGCTTAAGATAAGCATGGCTGCTTTCCCTGCTTCAGTATAAAGAGAGGCTGGATGTGGAATGTCACACAAACCTGGACACAGGACAAGAAAACAGCACTAGCTGCCAACTACCTTCTCTCTACTTGTCAGGATTAGCGCTTGCTTTTTGTCAGAATGGCTCAGCGCATCGTCCTCTATCTGATTGGCATAATTGGGGGAGGTAAACTGAAATACAGGCCAGACAGGCTGGCATTTTTTAGGCTCAAGAGAGGAAACAGACACAGGGCTACTCCTTCTGGTTAAGGAAAGAGCATTGGTCCACAGCTCGCCCTTTCTTGGCACAGCCTGTCCATTCCCAGAATTGTTTGCTCCTCCTGTAAGCAGTTTTTCCAGGTATATGGAAATTAAAGCTCAAAGAGTAGTAGATAAAATTGGACAGACCGTTCGAAGCAGTCTCTCCCCCTGTACTGTACCCAAAACCATCCTGTGGCTCTCACAGAGCTCTGCCTCCAGCAGGGCAGAGAAATTAACTCATGCGTCTCCTCCTTAACAACTTCAGCTTTCAGACTGGTGTTTTAAGATGAACGCCAGTTTCAGTGTGGCTCAAAACTGCCATTGATGGGGAGCAGCCTCGGGAGCTATTTGCTCATGAGGTGGCACTCCTGTCCTGGGGTGGGGTGAACGGCTCGGTGGGGGGAGAGTACTAACTCCTTCAGCCATCTGATTTTAATCCCTTGCCATATGTGACTTGAAGTCCTTAGATGCCCTCTACTGCCACATACCAGAATTAACAGATGGCTCTGTGTAACCAAATTCAGATTTGCTTAAGTTTGTTATTATCTCTCTGTCTTTATAAATGAATGGAGGAGGGGAAATAATATCCATAATTGTTACAAAATATGCAAAGACTTTTTTCAAGTGTGAGTTTGGGCTAGACATATTTTCTGACTTTCAGTGCCATTGCCCTGCATTTCAAAATCTTAACGCTAATTTTAGTAGTCTCTTCAGAGCTCATTTCTCTGATAAATTATCCCTCTGTGAATAAATGTGATCTGGAAAGATGCCTGAGGCACAGCACAATTTTTCCCCAGCATTTCATGCCACATGATGCTAGACAGAAGGGAGCTGCAAAACCTGCTGCTGTAGATCAGCCTTTGTTCTGGTGAGGAAGGAAAGGATGCATTTAGCCATCAGACGTATCTTTTGCGTAAGACAGAACAGCAGGTAAGAGTGTACCTAAAATGGAACAAGAATGAAATTTCTGTCCTACCTTTGCCTGTGTTATGACAGGTTTTGTGTGCTGGCAGGCACAAAGCAATCCTAAGTCAAAGAGAACTAATCTTGGACGAAATCACTCCCCAGGCTCTTAAGAATCAAGTGGTTCTGTGGTGCTCGTGCTTTAGCTGTGCTGGGTATGTCAACTTCTTTGCCTTCCATAAGGAAAAGCCAGCAAAACAATCCCACCTTTACTTCCCTGTCCCAGGTTCCTATCGCTGATTTGACTGAGTGGGTTTGGTCCAAATTAGCAGCCACATTTTGTGTACATTTTTAAACATGCCTTACCTTTCCTGAGGACAGTCTATTACTTCTTCTATTCTAGGTCGTTGCTGGTGATGTTACAGATAGAAGCAGGTATGGCAGGAGGGAGCATGAGCTTTCCAGTGGAATATGTGACAGCAGGGACCTGCTCCAGGTAAATGGAGGACACACAGGAGGGCCTCTGCCAGGCTAGTAGAAAGCTTGAGTTCATGAAGGGTGCAACTTTCACACTGTGCTTTCTTTTCCCTCCAGCACAGTCCTCTACTTTCAGACACACTGGTCACTGCTGCTTACATTTTTCAGGAGCTTTTATAATTTTTCCAGAACATAATCTCAAACTAACATAAGTCCATAGCAAAATCTTATTGTGAATGGGGGCTTTGTTCTGTGAGACTGTTTTTGAAAATGCCAGGTTCTCAGTTAGCTGTTGCACAAAAGGCTGAAACATGAATTTGTTCATATGCTTTTGTTTCAGGGTATTCATTCCTTCAACCCCTTCCCCCACTTTCTCCAAGAAATACATAGAGCTCTTCAAATCCTCCTGGCAGGTGGGCTGCATTATGTTATGGTGGCAAACCTGGAAAGCTTTACCAATTTATACCACCCAACAATGTGGTTCATTGCATGTATTTTTATTAGAACCCCATTTTTCCAGTTTCTTTGAGGGCATTTCAATCTTTCAGTGACTTTTTTCTTCCTCTATCCATCAGTGAGTGAAATCATGTGTCCACAGAATGTAAATAACAGCTGTTTCCACTCAATTTGCATTTATATCCTTAGCACTTAAAAACAGATTATTTCTAGAGGCTTTCACAATTTATTCAAAATTTCTACTTAGTCAGAGGTACTAGTGAGATGTTAATGAAATCCCTTTGGACTGGCTGATCAAAAAGGCGCAGCAACAACAGTGAGATTCCCCAAATGACTGATCAGTTATGCTTCTGAGTTACGCTTCAGCAATCGACTGAATTGTATCTTTTAATCTCCTCAGACATTTGAAGATCAGTTCCTTGGGCTGCTCTAAGGGGACAAAATATGGCAGGTAAGGAGATTAATTGCTAAAAAAATCTGTGCTGAACTGGTAGTGTATTTCTAGCAAAATGCATTTATCATACAAGTAGAGCCTAAAATGGAAAAAGCCCCAAAACAACACCTGGCGAGCTATTTAAAGGGAACAGCGTATTTGCCAGTGTTACAGATCTTTGAATAAATAAACCCTTTATGCCCTGAGAATAACTGAAAAACAGCTCTTTGGTTTTCATACCACTGTTTTTTTTTTTTTTGTTGACATTTCATGAACTCTAAAAAGGATACACATTTTTATTTAATAACGCCTAAATGAAGATTTTAAGAATTACATCCAATTACTGTGGGGTTTTTTCCTCCAGAAAACTTTGAAAGACTTTCACCTCATTATTTTGCCAAGTGTCTCAACTTGTACCATTTCTTTAGATGTCTTTGATCCTCTGAGGACTGAAAATTACAGAACAATGTCATTTAGTGACCTTTGGTATGGTTCATTTACTCCAGCGTTGACTGTGTAAGAAGATGCTTGCTTCTAAATCCAGATTTTGTTTGGTGTTCCAGAAATGCACTTTATTCTCTGCATATTTGTTTATTCAGAAGAAAAATCCTTTTATTTTTACAGGAGTCTCAACTGGGGCATCTCTAAACTGGACTGGAGAATCTTGGTGACTCAGATGGTTTAGAGAAGACTAATTGTGTGTGTGAGTTGCTGGTTTTTTGTATCTGTATAAGCCTGTGCCAGACTCATTCAGACTTGGTACTCTGAACAGACAAAGGTAGTCTAAGATCAGGTAATCTCTAAAAATGCTGTGGGTTCACACTACCTGATTTCAGAGGGCAAGTTGTATTTCTAAATTTTAAAAAAGTCCCTGATGTCAGGAAGGACTTATACCGGGAATGTAAGAGGAATATATATGGCTTACACTCACGCTAGCTGGGCTAGTTCCCTCTAGAGCAGACTCCCATATTCACATCCCGCAGTCCTCCTTGGACTCTTTCTGGTGCCCCTCTAGACCCAACATGGAATTCTGATTTTAATGTGTTATCTTTCAGTTTGAAGTTTGTGAAATGATGTGAAACTGTCCTGCAGCCTGTGAGAAGGGTGCTTTCCTAGCATCAGAGTGAGGGTACGTGTTGTATGTTCTGGGATGTGGTAATGTTTGGGGGCACGGTCCGCTTGGGTGGTTTAGAGGAGCACGTAGTGTGAAGTCAAGCAAAATGTGGTCTCAGGAGCTGTGCTTGGTGCTGTCCCTGCAGCAGTGGGAAGCCATTGCTTTAATGAGGGCTTTGTGGAACAGGAATGATGCCTTAGGATTTAGGGAGGCAAGGAGGAGGTGTGGGAGCAGCGCGGTGGCCTGAGCTTGCTCCCAGACTGCCGCAGTAAAGATGTGCCCAGAGGGATCCTGAGCATCTCTTTGCTGCTGGGGCCACCTCGGGTGTGGCACAGCCCAGGGCTCTGGTTTCAGCTGCCAGAGTTACACGGGTATTTTCACTGCAGAATAAATGCATCACTGTTAAAGAAATACAAGGCTTTTCCTGCATCATTTCCACAAAGTCATGAGTTAAAATCTTGGTCATATGGAAACAAAACACTAACCCAGTTCTAACAATTCAAGCTTTTGTCCTTGGACTGGACAAGGTCTGGGTAGGCACTGTGTAGGTAATAACCACGGCTGCTCTTCTCTCACAGGCCACTGTGTCACCTTTCAGCCTTACCAGTGGCCTCTTTGGGCTCACTTCAAATTTCCTCCAAAAAATATGGCCACATAAAGTCAATTAATTGTAACCCCAAGCAGCCAACACACAGTGTGTTTCTTTTAGTAATTTAATGCAAATATATGCTCTAGAAAGGGAATTTCTCTGTCATTTTTCTTCCCTCTACTTACAGTGAATTTTCCATGAATTTTATTTGCACTGTGCTTCTACTCTGGATAGAAAATTCTTTTATCTTAATCCAGTTCTAAATTTTGTGGAACTCACAGCCACTCCGTTACCCCATCACTAATGCCAGGATTTTAACTGTAGGAAAAATGGCATGGGGGAAAGGGAATTCTGTAATCATCTACTCTTGGAAAATAACAAGTAAACCCATACTGAAACCAGTCAGTATTAAAAATTACAAAATAAATTTTAAAAAGGATATGAAGGCTTATGTTACTTATTGTTTCCTACCAATCAAATGTTAACTAATTAAGGGTCAAGGAAATTTTTTCCGAGCACTTTTTTATTATTCAATAGAAATCATCAGTTTGTCTCAACTAAAGTGAAGGTGAGGACCACTCCTGCGGCACAGCTCTGATGCAGTGTAACTCCTACAGACAGTGACTTCAGAAAAATGGTACTTAGCATATTATTTGTTTAAACAAATAAAGCGCATTTGAATGAGAAACTAGCAGTGTTTAAGACAAGAAGTTTCAGCAGTGTTTAAAAAACTTAATGCTAATGACTACGAGTGTCTAGGAAACACTAATCTTTGCATGAAACTATTAAGCTTTGTTTTGTTACCATTAGTGAGTAGGAAATCCATGTTTGTATAGGAAGGGCATGCTTCAATAGTTTAATCTTTTACTTAGGTTAATTTTTATTCTACATGGTAATGGCTTTGTGCAGTAGTTTTTCACTGTTCATTTAATTTTCCTCTGTTACTTTCAGGATTAACATTTTATTAGTTTTAGCATAAGAGATCCTAAAAAACAGCTCTTCCATATATCTTTTTTTGTTACCTCATATTTTGCTGATAGGGAGATCCTTTTGCTGAAGAATTGTAAACTTTGGGAGCAGTCAAAACTGGTCTTATTTAAAAAGGTAAACTGCCTCTGACCTGAAACTGTTTTTCATCTTGACAAGCAGTGAAGCTGAATACAAGAGCAACTGTTTTCTGTATTTATGTTTCATAAAGACCAGTTGTCAAAGCTTCTTAGTTCTATTGGCTGTTTCAACATCCTGTGTGGTCTCTGCACAATTAAAAACTTTGTGATACATTGATTATCACTTCTCACCTACATCACGATCCTTAATAAAGTGGCATGCCAGGCCATAAACTTCTACTTCTCCCAAAGCCACGAGATGCAAAATTGCTGACCAACCATGCTGTTTAGTACATGCAGCTTCCATGTACCTCCCGCTGTCTGATCTGCAGTGTTCCAACAGCTGTAGTTATACACAGTGGAACTAACATTCTGTGTCAATTGTATTCGAAGTTTCAGATAATTCTGTGCAAATTGCCCAGTAAATCATAATTTTCATGTTCATTTTTGTAGAAGTACCTAAAGATAACAGTTGAAATCATAAGCTCATTTTATGATGTGCCAGAAAAATATATAAATAAGTAACAATATTATTTCTCCAAACAGATTATTTTTAGCATTAGAGGGTTGATTAAATACAAGGAGGTGAGATAAAAATCCCATACACAATGTATATTTACAAATTACATGTGTGCAAATTACTCCATATAGAAAACCAAGAGCTCATATACACAGACTACATGCTATTGAAGGCTAACAGAAACCCTAAAAATGGTTTTATCTGAATTTTAAGAGGAGTATTTTACATAGATGTGCTCCAAAATTAAAAAACAAACAAACAAACAAACTAAAAAGAAAGAAGAAAGAAAATGCCCCCAGTATAGATAGCTCAATCTCATCTTCACCCTCCCTTCACAGAAAAGGAAAATGCATCTTCAGAGAACAATTGTGTGACATATTCTAGACAATAAAATGTCAAAATAAGATCAACTGCCTCGTGCATGTACTTTTTCTGTGTCGACTGACCATAAGGGGAGCCTGTGAAGATTAACTCAGGTTCAGATGTCTAATTAGTATCTGTCTCAATAGATAACCCCAACTTTTAGGAACTGTAGGTACCCAATTTGTTCGTTTATACTGGTGACTAGTGGGTTTGCTCTAGGTCAATTTTGTTACACTGTAGAATTAAAATAAAATATACATCACCTATTAGAGATGAGGAATGCAGTCTGTATCTATTTCACCTCTCCATTTTATAACTTTGTATTGGCTTTGGGGAGGGAATGAGCATGGGACACATTACAGCAGAGAAGCTGCTAAAATGCATAAAGACTGGAGTAACTGAGAAACGCAGTGCTGGCTTTGACAAGCAGGCAGCACTGTGACTTATCATGACCTGCCACAGCGATTTATTCTGGTACAGCAGAATTTGGACATGATAGATGAAGTTTAGACCTATTACAACAGCAACAAGAGAGGTTTCCTATAGAACTGAATAGTTGGAAGGGTGGGTGGGCGGATGGACAGGTGGGTAACTGCTGCCTCCACTGCAGTCATGGGGAAGTGACACAAACTCCTGACACTTCACATGGGTCCCATTACTGCTCCACTATCGACTCATTTTTTCCCCTGACGGGGAGGGTGAAGCTTTCTTTGTCTCTGAGACACCTTACAAAAGTTAGAGCAAACAGGCAAAACCGCCTTTGCCTCTTTAAATCCAAACCCTTTGTGAGCTGCTAGGGAGCTCCTTTCCCCGCAGCGCTCCTGAGTGCCATTAGCGGGAGTAGCCCAGGCCCGTCTCTCGGGTCAAACCTGCCCGCAGAGCCCCGGCCCGGCCCGGCCCTGCGCGGTGCTGCCTCCCGGTGGTGCCACACACCACCTGCACAGCAGCTCCCGCGGCGCACGCCAAAGCAGAAAACACAAATTAACAGCATCCGGTTTGTTTTAATTTGGGGACAATCAGAGGAGGGCAAATAATTTTTTTCACTAAGGCACCAAGAGAAATTGAACTGCGATTTAAATGGTCTGAATTCCTCTTCGGGACCACTGGAACAGGCTGCCCAGGGAGGGAGTGGAGTTTTCCCCTCTGAAGACATTCCAAACTCACCTGGCCGTGTTCCTGTCACCTGCTACAGGTGACCCTGCCTTGGCAGGGGGGCTGGACAATATGGTCTCCAGAGGTCCCTTCCAAATCTAACAATTCTGTGATTCTGTGAAGGACAAAATTTTTGATATTTGACTGAAACAGTTTTCTAACGGCATGCAGGGCAAGCAAGGCCTGAGGAGACTTTTAATGAGACATTTAAAAACCAAAAAAATCACTCAATAAGATGTATCCAAGTGTATAGTATCCCCAGCAATGAGCCTAAGACCGTCTGGAGCACTCAATAGCTACTAGATACAAAGCAACTGGCTAAGTGCCCAAAATTGGATACAAAGTGCCAGAACAGACTTAACATTGTAAATTTTATGCAACTTAAGTTTTCAATTACAAAGAACAAGAGCAACAGAAAACAGAAATCCCAAACTAACTTTCAAATGGATTTTTTTTTTTAATAGAAGTGGAACAATGATCAAGTGGATGAATGCTGAACTCCGAGTTTTCAAGTGAAGAGAAACAAAGACAGTTGTTTGAGACCTAGAAAACCCAAGAAGAGAGATTCAAATTACTGTGAGAGTAGTATTTTAATTGTGTCGTGTTTCGGGTAACGCATGAAAAAGATTTAGAAAAAGAAAATGCAGAATGATTGAAAGCAGCACTGCAAGGAAAGATTTTAAAACATCAACGTTATGAGTTAATTACAAAAGGGCACAGGGTACATGCAGTGAACATGTGTTTTAGACAGTTTCCAGCAACTGGTCAGAAGAGGAAGTACTTTAAAGATAGCAGCCAAGCACATCATAGATTTTTAGCTCTCAAAATGCCTGAAAAGCATCCAAAAGTGTTTGGGAAACATTGTGAAATCCAGTATTTCTACAGTGATTGTGGATGTTTGATCACAAACAGCGTTTGACAGGCAAGAACAGACAAATGTCATAACAGAAGGTTTCTCTGTAAAGCAAAATTTCTTAGCAGCATAAGGCAGCAGTAAGCAAAAATATGGGGGGGAAAATAGGGGAAAATAATTGTAAGTTTAAATTAGTCCAAGGATATCTTTTCTTACACCGCTGTGAAATCAAATGGTGACAAATTAGGTCTCAGCTTTCCAAAAATAAAGGGGAATCAATTTTATGCACTGGAACATAACAAAACACTACATGAGATGTAAGCTCATTTATGCACCAGTCAGTACCAGGCACCAGGAACTGATGAAAATACCAAAATCTGCTGTACTACAAATTACTACAGTCTATTTTAAAAGTTAGATTCTAGGCCATAACTATGTTTATGTGATTGAACCTGCAGAGTTAAGCAGCCATCCTTTGCAGAGACCCCACAGACATTCCCTTCGTTATGTGAGCAACACATTGCTAATAGGGAGCCAAAAATCACTAGGCTGATGTTGGCTTGAGCATGGACTCTGATATCTTACAAGCACAACAGAGCAAAGGAGCAAAATGATTTCATGCTCTGCCATGATAAACCATTATCAGTTACCCAGCATTTGGATTTAAAAATGCACTGGCACAAGTTTTAAGTAAAAATTTCCACAAGTATTTGAAGTCAGTCTTTTTACGCACATCCAGTATTGCTTTTTTCACAATTAAAGGATATTCAAGGGGAAAAAGGTTATTTAGTAGTATCTTCAGAAATTAGCAGTTTCTCAGCTTCTCAGTTGAGTGGTACTCAACTTCTAGCAAAATCTGTACAAAATGCATGCTGGCAAAAATGACATTAGACTAACAGAAGAAACAAACCCCTTCCTAGGTTATCCAAATTGCTTTGGAAGGGAAATGCAATGAAAATGTATGATGTATATGAGGTAGTTATTTTCTGATTATTTAGAAGGATTTGCTAAGAAGGCTTTATGAAGTCACTGTGATCTCTGCAGCAGTTACATGTTCCAAGCTAGCCCTTTCTGTCAGAGGGCTGATGCCTAAAACTGTGGACTGGAACAAAGGTTTTTTTCCTTTTCCTGAAGGAAAAAAAATGCTAGATGACACAGAATATTACAAGGGGAAGAACACTTAAGCCCTACAAAATGCTAAAGCAGTGAAGTAGAATCAGACCAAATTTTTTTTAATTTAAAGCATTTGATGTAATAAAGGCTCAATCCTTTCTCCTTGGTAAGCTACAAAGAGCAGGGATTACCTTGCTGATGTAAACAACTTCTTCTGCTGTGTTACAGCTATTCCAATTTATGTATGCACGCAGCATCCTCACTGAGTGGTAGATGGGGTGAGACTAAACAAACAAACCCCCCCCCCCCGAACCACGAATGCACACAGAAGTACTCAGATATTTGAGAATGCTGGATAATTTAGAAGGGCAAGTTACTGTGTCTTAGATGCTAAAAATTAACCAAGTTGGCCAGTTTTCAGTACACAACAATAGCCTTAAATACTATCACTTGGCTGATGCAGAATAAACATGGAACCAGGTATCTCACAAGTGTAACATAACAAGGAAAACTAATTGTTTTCACAAATACCTCATATAATATTGCTCATAAATACTGTTTCATTAATACTTCAGTATTCAAGCTCACCTACATTTCAGTTACTAGATTCCTAAAGAAAGAAAAAATACCCCTCAAAACCACCAAACCCTAACACATCCATTTCTAGACTTCCCATTTTGACACAAGACTTCTATGGATTCACTTGAGCAATGATGAACCTCTGACCTCTGAGTTTAATCAGAGCACTCCATCCCTGTTATACATTGTTCTAAGACCATGTGCTGACCAGGAATGCACAACTGCCTTCACTGACTCCCTGTTCCATCAGTGCCATTTCGTTGTTTTCCTGTGCATTAGCTAAAGTAGAAAATAACAGTCAAATCAAGTCAAGGATGTTCTGTTATAGCCGAACATGTCACTTTCTGTAACTTTTATTTCCAATAAAAATTGACAGCAAAGTCCTGATGAACAAGAAGTTATCTTTGTTATCGGTCTTTAGGAGGATTAGGATTCTTGCGTCTTCTATGATACCTAAAAGAAAAAAAGAGGCTGCAGTGAGTGCAAACTGTGGACAGTTTTTATTTTTCTGGTATTTCTGCC
Organism: Mystacornis crossleyi; assembly: GCA_013400655.1. NCBI lineage: Eukaryota > Metazoa > Chordata > Aves > Passeriformes > Timaliidae > Mystacornis > Mystacornis crossleyi. The sequence goes on from VYZQ01022129.1 coordinate 16,099, forward strand.
CCCACTGAGTGATTTGAGGTTACACAAGGAAGTGAAATACAAGATACACGAGCACAATCCATCATCACTCATTAGATGTCATCTCTGTTGTTTGTGGAGTTACATAATGCTACTTATTTCTATTGCTACATCTGCTACAAGCACGCAATAATCCAATCAGTTCTACAGCTGAATAGGCACAAAGACTGCTGTTTATTCTTAATCCTTTGTGTGAAGCTAATTTTATTACATGGTCAGCCTTCCCTTTGGCTAAAATGATTGCTATAAACAAAGATATTCAAAGGAGTTGTGCCAGACTGTATGTTAAATAGTGTAATATTTTGCAGAAAAACTAAAAAACAAATTCTTCAGAACAAAAAATGATCCATATTTTGCTTTTAATTATGCATACTAAACAAGGCAGATCCTGTCTGATCTTCATTAAAGTGACAGCTACCCTTTGGTCATAAAAGTCCTACCATTCCATTCCTTCAATAAATTCCCAAAGCACAATAATTAAAAAGTTTTCTGTGGACAGTAAGAACAGCTATAAATTTAGCAGCTATCAAAAGATGGAGTAACATGGAGTGGAAGGGAATAACACACACCTGAATGCTGCTTGTTTACGTTAGTATATCTGAATGTCCAGAGTTCCTCTTTAAGCTCAGTCATGTATATTTTCACCTTTCCTCCTCCTCGATTTCTGAATACATGGCACACCAAAGTGCACTTTTCACCATTTCACAGGAAAAACCTATACTACTCTTAAGTCTGAGAATCACCCCATTGAGGTTGCTAAGGAATAGGCAATGCATGTCTCCAAGCCATATTTGATTACGTCCATTGAGGGTGTTTTACATACTAGATTCTGTTACGGAACTTTAGTAAATGACCTGAACCAGCAGCTAACTGGATGCATGAGAAATTTCTACACTGTCACATATTTTACAAAAAAAAAGTGGCAAAGTCTACCAAAGGAAAAACCCCCTCATTAAATACAGTCTTCCATTTACCCAACACTGCATTTAAAATTCTACGTAGTAGCCAAAATGCTAGAGGTATCTTGTCTCACATGACTCATCCTACCTTGAATCTGGTCATTAAATTATTCCTGTATTTCCCTTTACTTCCAAAAGGAACAAACAAATCGAAAAGAAAATACTTACTGTCCCACAGGATACCAGCGATGTTTAGTTGTGTAAAACATTTTGCTGAGCTCTTCAATTGTAGGACCTCTATTGTTCTTTAGCTCTTTTTCATTCAATCTGGATTTCAAAACTTGATCAAGGTTTTCTTCTTTATTATTCACTGGATCTGGCCTTGGTATGGGCTAGCAAAACAGTAATGTATATTTATGTCCTTTTTCTCCTTTTTTTTTTCTTCTGAGAAAGTCAAAAAGCCAAGCTACATAAGAGTAAGCTGTAATGCTATCCAACAGCTGAAACCAAAGGAATACAGAAGAATGCCTGCAATTGCACAGGCTGTTTATCGTCCCCACCTGCCCACCCCAAATGAAACCGCACCACTGTGGAGAAGATGTCTAGACACATCTGTTTACTCCAGGTCCTACAGCTGATGACCCTACCCCTAAAACCAGCAGTCTTGTAGTCATTATTGCAGGTCTCAATCTTACAGTTCACTAGCTGCATCATCAGCTTCAGTTCTACTAACACAAAAGTATCCCCACTATTCCTAGTCAGAATTTTATTCATAGCAACCATCATCGCTAAAAATCTCTTAGAGGACATGAATCTACGACAAGAATGCAACTTCTTAATTTTTTATGCAACAGGTAAGACCAACTTGTTTGTTTTCAATTGGAAATGTAACTGCTACCACTATTACAAATATTTTTCCCTGTTTTAGTCTTTTACACCTGTTTCTCTTGAGGTACCTGCAACCAACAGATTTAAAAATACTGTTAAATATTTGCAGGCAAAAAGTGCTAAAATGGTTTAGGTTTCAATGGAGAATTTTCACACTTCAGCAACACAGCTACTAGCTGCAGTATTTTACTAGCAAATGAGAACTGAAAAGTCAAACAAAAAGCATACACTATGTAAAAAAATCTGGTTTAACAGCTAGAAAAATGTATCTAGATGTTAAACCACAACGCTAGACTTTCATCAATGTAAAGAACACACTGAAAGTACCATTGACAGATAAAAATCAATATTTAAAGTTCTTTGTGGCTTTTATGAACTCAGTGCTGAATGGAATTGAAAGTTTAAGATGATAACAGTAGCAGCAGTATTTCTTTGTATTCTCTTGCCCAGTAGGACATGTGAACCATAACCTGCATTCCAACCATCCTCTTTTGAGCAGTATACTCATAGACAGACACTATTTTCTCTGTTGTGCACAAGTGTTTCAGTGCCTTGTTGAACTCTACTTTGTATGCTTGGTATCTGAGCTTTTCTTCCTCTGCAACCTTCCCTCATTCAGCTAAGAGTAAATTTCTCCTTGTGGCAGCAGCTATATTCATCATTCATTTGCTTCACAGAGGTGCTATCCACATACTACAAAAAGTATTTCAAATTAAAAAAGATGCCCTGAAGACTGAAACCTATGAACTACTAGATGCCTTTACAAGAGTAAGAAAAATAAATGTGCTCACTAGGACATACTTTTGTATGCTCGTATGGAATCTCAAGTGAAGGGTGGTAGCAGACAATTGTCTTCAAATCGGATGTCACTGCAAGTTCCACTTTGCTATAAAAACAAAAAAACCCTCGTCACTTTCAGAAGCACTGAACAGCTGAGCAGCCCAAGTCCCAAAGAAAACTGAACTTGACTCTGCATTTACGAATCCTTAATAATCTTCTATAAAATAAGGGTCATAAATATTTGATCCCAACTTCCTATTTTTTGTTTCCTCAGTCATCTTCCTTTTCTTTTTGGACGGGGAGGAAAAAAGGGCTAAAATAAAGTATTAAAAGAGCTGGAAATACGAGTGGGGAAAAAAAACCTTAAACACTTTAATAGTTGCATATAAAACTCTAAACAGATGGGGATAGTGATCTCTAGGACAACATGCCTTTTTAAGATGTAAGGCATCTACAATGAAAAGACAGGAAACAAAGCTCTGTTTGGGCTTCCAACTTTTCTGTTAGGTAAAAAATTATGAACAAGAAGTCCTACTGAGAGTTTCCTTGTGAGAATATAACTCTTCTCACCTTCCTTCCCTTTCCCATGATACATTAAGCTTCCTAAAACCACGGATGACATGGATTCAGTGCTTCTCACTATGTTTGTATCATCTTTTCCCATTTCTACACTAGTTTCCCATGCAGCAGCACAAAAATACCTGGACTTTGTCTTAACAACAACCATCAATGGAAAAGACTAAGCTAATTTTGCTCCTCCACAAACAAAACTGCAGGGGTACTGGGGGTCATCAACATGTTTAGAATGAGTCCTGCATCATTTTTCATTACATTTATTTTTTGAAACATTAACTTCACAATCACTACTATTGGAGACAGTACTTTAGATGAAACTATTACATATATCCAATATTGGCAACAGATGTATTTGATACCATTATACGACATCTTCATGACAGAGGGAGAGTAGTCCTGGAATAAACATTACGTGAAAAGGCCACACATCAAAGCACATTTACATACCAGTTGTAGTCTTCAGGGAGAACTGAGTATGTAGATTTACAGCAAGCATGATACACAGCTCCATCTGCAACAAAAACCCAAGTAAAGAACTCTGATGTAAAAACAAGCAGAGCTGTGCCAAATTTAAGAACGTTTACATTTTCAATTTTCATTCTGTTTCAAGTCTTTACCAGGGATTATAATAATATTCAATTTTAGATTAACAAAAGCCAAATACTGTCTAAATAGAAGTTTGTGAATGCAAACATGCTGTAGCAAGAACTTTTCTTGCTTCTCTCTTGTCCCATGTGAAACTTTTCCCTCTCACAGAAGCTATCAGTAGCGTTATTTAAAACTAAGAACACCTGTGAATTGTTTAGAGTATAGTAGAAAAATATTTTCACTATGGATGTTTTAGGGTTTCAGCCAACCACCCCAGGCAGAGTGGCTGATCTCTTGACCAATTAGGCTATGAAGTAAAAAGTCCATAAAAGAGTTGTTAAATAATTTAATAAGTCACTAATGCTGCACCATTCCTGCCTGTGGATCTCTCTCTTCTCCCGTCTACTACTGCGGGATGCAGCAACAAAAGTTCATTTTAGTACACAGCTTTCTAGTGCAATCAAAAAAACACAGTATGCAGGCAGCTATGATCTATACTTACCTTCTTAATTGTACTATTTACCTAAGAAAAATCACAATATGAACAAAATACCTATAGAGTTCACCATTAGGAAATGTCCTTTATATATGTAAAGAACATTACCTTACGACTTACAAGAAAGATCATTATTTCATTCACAGCAATATTTATTACAAAAATCAAAATGAGGGACTCTGGATACGTAGAGAAATGTCTCCCTCATGACGACAGCCAACCAGGGGGACTGAGACCCAGGCAGGTTTGTGAGTTCTCTGTCCATGGAAATTTCGAAGACCCAGCAAGCCCTGAGCAACTCAATGTGAATGCAGAGCTGACCCCACTTTGAGCAGGAGCTTGGACCACAGACCACTCAAAGTCCCTTCCCCATGGTTTGATTCCCATTTTTTTTATAGAATCATAGAACTATTTAGGTTGGAAAAGACTTTTAAGATCACAGAGCCCAAACACCAACCTAATGTAAGGTGTTCAGTAGCCCCTCACACAGGAATCATCCTGTAGGCATTGCCTTCCACACTATGTATGCACACCTAAGGTGGGCCTGGGACATGCCTGGAGTTGACTTCCACCGGGAACACTCCTCCTTTATTGCTGGAACCTGGCACAAATCCATGTGGAAGTTTCTGTGCCCAGTGGAGCTTTTTCAACAACTACACTTTTAGAACAGGATTATGATCACAAGAAACAAGTTTTCACATGTTCTGAGCTTTCTGTTAAGTCATAAAAAGGTTTTAACTTTATCTGATATTATTTTATTTAGACCATTTTTTAAATGCAAATAGGATTCTTCATGGCTGCTCACAGCAGAGGCAGAGAGCAATCAGTGTGTCAAGACTGTAGAGGCTGAAAAAACCAAGAAGAAACGCTCATGTAGCTATTGTCCTTTCAGAAATATTTTAGATGCAAATTCTTAAGATCAGAATTACTGTTAGCACTTCCACTCTTCAGTCCTTCTGATCTATTCTTAGTTATTAAGAAGTTGACTTCTGGTAAACAGCAAGTAGTTTGTATTTCTTCTTAAAATTTCTTTCCCTTCCTTGCCCACTTACCTCTAAAATGTCCATTATATATTTCCATTACTGTCTTTTCTACCACCTTTACAATCTGCCATATGTCTTTCCACTGACATCTAAAACATGGACAAAAATCTAAGAAATAATACTACCTGTTTCTACTTGTTCTCTGTTTACGTTAAGTAACGAGATTTTACTGTAGCCTTTCCTCACCACTGTTTATAAGTCTGAAGAAACAAATTTAAATCTTCAGTGATAATTAGTGGTAAGAGGGGTAGTATTTACAAGCTAATTAATAAATATGGGGAGCATCCTATGTGGACCATGAAAGTTTTAAAAGAAAAAACAAATAAAGATATTCTTTAGGTTATTATTAGAATAGAGCACAGACTATCAGACTTGATTCTGTTCAAATAGAAAAATAACTTCCACGCTTCCATTACTTTAAAACAGTAGAGGAAAGAGGCTCTCAAGAAACAAATTTAATATAGGACTTTTGTGATTTCATCACTACTTACTCTGCAGTGGGACCTGCTTACAGGTTGCTACTGAACGCATCCAAAAGAGGCTGGACCATGCAGTTCTAAGTGATAATGCCATGCTGACAGCACAGAGGAAACCACTCCTGGACAAGATGGAACTCAAAGAGGCATGTATCCTTTTTCTCTGCAGAACACCCTCTGAAAGAAACCAGTTTTGTAACTATTCAGGATAACTAAGACTAACAATTAAATTTCTTGAATATCTTAACATAAAATAAAATTTGTGCAACATATTCCTCATTGTCAATTGTTTAGAAGTCCTTGTCACTTAAGATAATGGCACCTGTCTCCCTAACAGTCAAAAGTTGTATGAGACTTTATTAACCAAGAGATAGTCTTTGAAAGTTCAACTTTAAAAAAAAGCTTCCATGCCTGTGTCTTCTCACACGCTTTTCTACTGGTACTCACCCACCTAAAATCTATATCCTTCCTTCTGCACACTCCATAAAATTATTCATGAAATAGGCTTTTCTTGTTCACAATGTAAGTATCATCAACCAATACAAAAAATAGAAGTACTTATAAACTACACTTGCTGTAGTTAAAAAGTTCTCTACATGCAGTTAATTGGTTTCATCCATCTCAAAAGCAATACACCTAAAAACTGAGAAACATCATTTAGAATACCTTAAATGTTACCCAAAATTTTACAGAAGCAAAAAGACCTCTTATGCTTTCATTGTTTACCGAAATTAAAAATTGTTTTAAAGAGAAACTTACAATGAAGCTTAAAAAAAGGTAACTGGAGACAGTTTGGAGACATACTCATAAAAATAAAGAAACAAGAGCCCTTTAAAAGTGCTTCGCATTTTGTGCTTCAGAACATCACCAGAAATGTGCATTTTCCAATTTCGACACATTCAGCATTCTCTTTATCTGTGCCAATGCTGCTGAAGTTAGGGGAACACTAACACCTACATCACTTGCCCTCGGAAGCTCACTAACAAAAGCGGGGCGAGGAACGCGGCGGATCTCGGCCGCCTGGCCCAAGGACAGGGGTCACGCACCAGCCCGTTCCCGGCCCCACTGCGAGGACCACTCCAGTTTAAATGGGGACAGTCCCATCCCTGAGACAGCGCACAGGAAACTCCAACGCGTGTGCCAGCAACACGCGGGAACACGAAACCCGAGGGTTTTAATTAAAGAAGACATTTAGTTTTAATTTTAAAAAAAAGAAGAAGAGGAAGAAGACATTAATTCGTCAAAGCAAACAAAAGAATACCAGTTATAAAAGTCCTGAGCGCGCCGCACAGGGTTCAGCCCCTCGGACAGCACACGGAACCGCTCTCGGGCCTTGCCCCGCGACCCCCGGCGCAGGCTCCGCCCGCCCTGGCCTCCCCAGCGGAAGCGGCGCCGCGCGCCCGTTCCGGCTCCGGCGGCGGCTCGTCCCGCGGCACGCCGGGACACGTAGTGCGGGCAGCGCGGGGGCACCGGCGCCGCCTCCGCCTG
>VYZQ01022129.1:23368-34592 GCA_013400655.1 Mystacornis crossleyi
CCCCAGCATCAGCAGCAGCTGTTCAGCTGAGGGAGAGGGCATGGTGCCCCAGCAACAGGCAGCAGTGCATCTGCCAGTCCTGGGAACGTGCCAACGTGCCATAGACTTATATTAGCTGCAAAATAACCCCCTCTAATCCCATAATTCGAAGGGATATCTCTAACATTATTGGTTATTTCACAAGCTTGCAAGCATAGCCTGGTTTCTTTCCAGGTTAAATTACACACTAGCTGCAGCAGCTTCCTCTGTTCAGCCTTCCAGATCTTCACAGTACCTGTAATACTCTTCCACAGGGAAGGTCTGGATTTTATGTAGATGGAATAGCATGCTTCCAATATTCAAGGCATACTGAAAACTCACCTGGATGTCCCAGGCTCACTGCTGCTCTGAGGCCACTTGCTGTATTTCTTTCAGAGATTGAATCCCAAAGCATTTGAAGGACAAGGTTATATTTACACAATATTGATAAAAGACAAGAAGAAAAGACAAAAAATCAATTATCTGACCTGCTGCTCTAGTATCTGAAATGGCTCTAGCGCTTGAAGCTTTTACACATCCATGAAGCCTCTAAGTCACATCAGTGGGCTGTGTCTCCATTTCTGTCACAGCATGACCCTTTTGGAGACTTAGATAGCGTCTCCTGAAAGGCTGCAACCTCTTCCAGGTATCTTGCAACCATTGTATCTTTTCTGGTCATTGGCTTGTGGTACTGCAATTTCATGCTGTCATCAGTGAAAGCCTCACCATTTCAGCGATGTTTAACTTTGTTCTCTAGTTGTAGAGTTGTAGTTAACTGGTAACTTCCATAAGTATGGCAGAAGCATAACCAGAAATCACCAGTCAAGAGCTGATCACTCCCAGAAGCAGTGACAAAAGTTTCTTTTTAAGTATTTTTCTATACAGTGGAAGATGAAAGACATCCATTTCAGGGCTCCTTGCAATACTAGATTCATTACATCATAGGAAAAGGGGGCAGAGATGGGCCAAAATATTTTATATACTACTTAGAGAGATGCAACCAAGGTGAGAAACCACAGCTCCACTACAAGGCTCCTCCAGATTTGTGGAGATAAAATCACTTGGTCATTCCAGCAAGTTTCTGTGTGCAGATACAGGGGCATCTGATCTGGGCTCATGCACCAAACAGAAGCAACACAGTTCTATGCATTTTCTGCTATGTACCAGCTCATGATTCCCATAAGGAAACCCTTGTACTAGAATGAGGGCAGCATCCTATACAATCAATCAGTCATCCACTGCAAGCAAGACAGTGGTTCTAGTGGTGGACAAATAAAACACTTTGAGGATTTTAAACTCTAGGACAATGCTGAAGAAAATAAAATGGTAATAATCTGTCTGAAACAAATGCACTCAGGAAATTAAAAGAAAGGAATGAATCTTCATTTAAAGAGTGAGGTTCAGGAATATCTTGTCCACAGACATAATGGGGATAAACAGAGTTATTTCAAAGTCACTCTTGCCAGGAACACTTTGTGACAATGTGGGAACTGCTCAGGATTCTTGACATTCTCCTGGTCAACTGCAGTGTAACACACCTGTATGCAAATGCATTGTGCACTGTGTGTGTGTTTTTGTGTGTGAACCTCTGACAAGCACATTAGGCCTTGATTTCCTTCCTAGGAAATACTAAGTAAAATTAAGGCTTCTCGGACTTTTCTTGAAGATGCTTATGAATTAATTGTCAAAGCTTCTTTAAAAGATTGCCTGAACTCAGGGGTGATGATGACTGTGGTTGACACCTCTGATTCTTAGATGCTTTCTCAAAAAGGTATTGTTCACCCATGCAGGAGAGAAAAATTCGTTGCTGTCCAGTGGAAAACTTGAAATTAACTCCACAGCTGGAGACCACCGTAAATTTCACCTGTTTCTTTCTGCAGTGCAAGACACTTTTTGTTCATCTTCTCTATATGGAGCAGCAACACTTAAAAAAAAAAATTGATAACCTCCCTGGCCCCTTAGAAATTGTCTCCCAATAAAAAATACTAAATCTTGATATGCTTGAGTATATTAGTCATGATTACAATATAACACTTCCGTGTGCTCCTACCTTACTGTTTCCTACATCAATTTATTGGCTTTAATAAAGGCAATTTTTTACTCTTCAGTGCCATATGTTCTTCCTGAGGACTGCATACAGACACACACTTGCAGATATACATGCTCTCCTCGGACACAAGTTTGAAAAAGTAGAGTTTCTAATGTTACTGATGAATGTGACCAACAGTGGTGGGATTTTATAGGCTGCTGGCATTGAGTTGTTAATGGCTAAGAAGCTAAATCGTTAACAAGATTGTAAAGATCAACAAAAGCTTTGATTTGAAGCTACAGCCTGTACTGCTTGTTTTCAATGATGTTTTTTTTTCTGTAAGTGTTTTATTCTGGAAATGTGCACTTTTAGAACATCACCGTAATGGCAAATCTTGTAACTTAAATCCTAGTTCTAGGAAGTTGCAATTGAGGGTACCACAGAACTTTATTTTTATATTTTAAAAACTGAACCACATACCCTGCTAGGCTTCCAGGCTATTTTTAGGTGGTTTCTATAAAAAGATTTTTGGGAGATAGTAGATGAGGTCTACCCCCTCCCTGACGCATAATGTTCTGCAAGTCTATTCTTAGCAGCATGTTCTGACAGATTACAGCTTTCTGGTAGGGAGCTCGGAATTGCTTAAGGACGGCTCAGAAGCGTGACTACACACTTCTCCAGCATGTCTGGAGATGGGGTTATTAATAACTGCCAAGGCCCTTGCTTGCCTCAGCAGCTTGTAGACAGCAAAGGGGAAAGTCGCTCAGTCTGCCTTGGCTCAACAGAAAGGCTGTTCTCTCCGTTACCTGTGGAGATCGATGGAGGCACTAATGCTGAGTTCCAGACTGCTGTGACTTCATGTCTTTGGAAACCTGGAAAGTTTTGTTTCTAGGTTGCTCTCTCACTGAAGATAAACCATCAATATGCTCCTACTCCAACAGTCAAATACAAACTTCTCCAGGAAATGCTGCAGTTGATCAGATGGTTGAGCTATAGTTAGGCCATGTACAGACGCTATGTAGTGATGAGGGCAGGACTATATGGGTTGGCTCTGTTTTAGAAGAACAAACTTATAAATCAGAGATATCTTCTGCACTGGCATGAGTTTTGTGTGAGCAGTTGCACAGACACACATACACCGCCCTTCTGAGAAATGGAAAATTGGACCTGGCTGTTCTAGCTCTTTTGCTGCAGAGGCGTATTTAGAAAATTGTTACTTAGTAAAATCATTCAGGTTGGATCATTGGCTCACTGAATATAATACACATTTATTTTTTTCATAGAAACCAACGTTTCAAAATATTCCTAGGAATAAGCACTTGGCTTCCTTTATTTCCTGTTAAACTGGCAAGGTACTATACTATCATACCTAGAAGCGGACCTGAATTTGTGAATGGATGGATTTGTTTTGTTGTAAAGGTTATGTCTTAACAGTGGGGAGGGATGAGCCTCCACTCCTGAAATACTGTATCTCAGTTTCTATGAAGTTATCCTGTAAATGTAGAAACCAATTTTCTAATGAGACATTATAGTTTAGTTATGGTCTTAATTCTCAAGTTTTCTCAAGTTATGTTGTAGACAGACAGATTTCTGTGTTTTAAGTCAATCTGTAAACACCCAACAGAAACACCAAGGCTTATATCAGTAGGCTGTCTTCAGTCTTCAGCATATCTCACACCATCTCATCACTGGTCCATCCTGTTACTGGTAAGGAGGAAGCTGCAACTATAAATAACAGATGACAAAACTAAAGTGCCTCAGCAGTCATATCCAGCCTAAATAATTTGTGTTCCTGTTGATTACCATAGTTCAAGGAAACAATATTTTGCCTCTATTCAAACAGCCACTTAATGAAAAAAAAATCAAGTTTTTTTTCTGCAGTGAAGGCTCCTACTCATAGCATCCCATTCTGATGTTCTAAGTTAGTAAAAAATATAACTGGTGGGGTTTTTTTTTTCTCTCAGTACAGTTTCACCCAGTCCTGCCAGTTCAGATAATTCTGAAATTGTCCAGTGATACTTTAAATTACTATTAAATGAAAAACACTGCACTTCTGTGCCTTAGTTTCCCCCTTTGTACATAGGCATCATACCAGCTCTTGTGAAAATATTCTGGGATTTACTGAACATTTTTAATATAAAATCTGGATATTACTGTGAGTATTCATTCGGTATGTACATACATACATCCGTTTTTTGCTGTAGGACAGATTTTCTACATTACTTGAGGAAAGTATAGAAATACTTTTATGCAAAAATAAAGAATCTGGGGTTTGAAATAGAGTTGTAATTGCAGTAAGACTTCTGTAAGACTGCAAAGAGGGATAGGAGGAGGAAGTAAGATTAGTCAGCCACAGGCTCAGCTGGCCTGGATGCTCCCACTCAGTGAGTAACTTGATGACAGCAGAAGCTGTCACAGGAAGATGGTCAGCAGCTGTATTGAATTGTTCTGGGAGTATTAATTGCCTAATTGCAATTACTTCTTTACCTTTCCTGCCTATAGTAGCATTATAGAACACTTTGTTGGTGAATTAGGTGGTTGCCTAACTTTGTTCTTGGAACTGCTGTAATCCCAGCAATGATGTGATAATCACAGGTTTGTGGGAGGAGGATTGTGCTTTCCATCCTGGCCTTTGCAGTGGTGCAGTTGGACAAGATCAGCTCAGCCAACAGAACAGGTCACTGCTGTGGGAGGGCATCTGCACCATCTCTCTCTCTTTCCTGCTGCTTCTCTTGTGCCAGCTCTGATGCATCAGTGAGCTGGTCAGAAAGGTAACTTAGCCACCCCACCCCCCCCAACAACAACCCCCTATACCCCAGTAGATACATACCAGTAGCAAGAGGGGCTCAGGAATACAGGGCAGGGAAAGGGAGCAGGAGCTCAGTGTGGCCTGCAGCTTCTCCAAGAGGCTGAGGGGCATCCAAAGCTGGGTTAATAACTCATGGATATTACAAGGTGCAATCCCACTTACGTTACATTTTGTTGTCTGGGGCTTGCCAGACCCCACTGTAAGCCAAACCAATTCACCAGTCCAGCAGAGGACGAGACTGAATGGCTGTTTTCTGCCGAGTTAGTGCATTGCATCAGCTCAGCAGAATGAACAGCAGCGAAAATGCCATGTGTAAGGAAGGAAGGTAGANACATAGGCATCATACCAGCTCTTGTGAAAATATTCTGGGATTTACTGAACATTTTTAATATAAAATCTGGATATTACTGTGAGTATTCATTCGGTATGTACATACATACATCCGTTTTTTGCTGTAGGACAGATTTTCTACATTACTTGAGGAAAGTATAGAAATACTTTTATGCAAAAATAAAGAATCTGGGGTTTGAAATAGAGTTGTAATTGCAGTAAGACTTCTGTAAGACTGCAAAGAGGGATAGGAGGAGGAAGTAAGATTAGTCAGCCACAGGCTCAGCTGGCCTGGATGCTCCCACTCAGTGAGTAACTTGATGACAGCAGAAGCTGTCACAGGAAGATGGTCAGCAGCTGTATTGAATTGTTCTGGGAGTATTAATTGCCTAATTGCAATTACTTCTTTACCTTTCCTGCCTATAGTAGCATTATAGAACACTTTGTTGGTGAATTAGGTGGTTGCCTAACTTTGTTCTTGGAACTGCTGTAATCCCAGCAATGATGTGATAATCACAGGTTTGTGGGAGGAGGATTGTGCTTTCCATCCTGGCCTTTGCAGTGGTGCAGTTGGACAAGATCAGCTCAGCCAACAGAACAGGTCACTGCTGTGGGAGGGCATCTGCACCATCTCTCTCTCTTTCCTGCTGCTTCTCTTGTGCCAGCTCTGATGCATCAGTGAGCTGGTCAGAAAGGTAACTTTGCCACCCCTCCCCCAACAACAACCCCCTATACCCCAGTAGATACATACCAGTAGCAAGAGGGGCTCAGGAATACAGGGCAGGGAAAGGGAGCAGGAGCTCAGTGTGGCCTGCAGCTTCTCCAAGAGGCTGAGGGGCATCCAAAGCTGGGTTAATAACTCATGGATATTACAAGGTGCAATCCCACTTATGTTACATTTTGTTGTCTGGGGCTTGCCAGACCCCACTGTAAGCCAAACCAATTCACCAGTCCAGCAGAGGACGAGACTGAATGGCTGTTTTCTGCCGAGTTAGTGCATTGCATCAGCTCAGCAGAATGAACAGCAGCGAAAATGCCATGTGTAAGGAAGGAAGGTAGAAGGAATGAGATAGGAAAGGGAAGAAATCAGCCTCTTTTAAACTGATTGAATCAGCTGTTTGGTGTAACTTAATCTCAGGTATGTGGTTTCACACTATCCCTAATGCAGGAAACTATAGACAGTCCTTTTCTCACACCCTCAGGCATGGGTTCCTGTCCCCTTCTTCATGCCTCACCTGTGCAGCTGCGTGGCTGCCTGTGGTTCACAGCAGCTCACTGCTCACCCAGGAACCTTCGTGCTTTTGATCAGCTCATCTTAGGTGAGATCATGGTGTGATCTGAGGGAGCAGCCGTGTGTGGCAGAGGAGGAGGGCAGCGGACCTTTGGCAGCAATGCAAATACAAAGCGGCGTAGCCTTGAGATGAAACTACACACTCAATAACCACTGTGGAGGCAGGCCTTGGTGCAGCTGGGCCGAAGGAATGAATGCCCATTTGAATGTGGACTACAGGTGACTCCAGTCCGACTGAACATGGTTCTAAATTTCCTCTGAAATGCAAATATGAATGTTGCTTTATATAATGAACCAGCAGCCACTGTAGCATGACAATACCACTTTTCTAAAGGTAACCTGCATCTTCAGGCACTCTGAAGCCCAGGATCAGGGAGCAGCAGGATAGCCCTGCTCCCTTAGGGATGGGTGGGCCCAGAGCTGAGAGCAGCCCAAGGCAAGGTGAGAAGTGACTCCATCTATGAGGCGCAGTCCCACTGCGCCAGAGGCACCTGAGCAGCACAGTTGGTCACGGCAGCGAGGCCTGTCCAGGGATCATCAGGCAGGACACAGTAACAGGCCAGGTCTGAGGCTGATTCAGGAGCCCCTGACAGTCAGGCAGGCACAGCTGAGGTGCAGCTCAGTGTCTAGGTTTGAAAACAGGTGTCTGCTAAGGAAGGCAGGAGCCTCCCTTGGAATGGAAAATACAACCCCCTTCCCTCCGAATTATTATAATTTTGAAATTAAGGGGCTTTCAGGCAAAGATATGAATANGGCGCACCTTACACTGTAACCTAGGGCACTCAGGAGGAACTCAATACCCAGGCACATTGAAGGGTGAAGGGGGATGCCCATGTTGAGGCTGCCACAGTAATTCAAGTCTATTTGTGCACACATGGCCTGACACAAAGCTGTGTCTTCAAAACAGCATCTAACAAAGCTTTTACTAATCATCTACAGTCCTGTTGGATATCCTGGAACTGTTTGTCAGCATCTGTCTAACAAAATACATGCTTATAATATTCCCAGGTTTCCTCACAGTCTGACTGAGCCGCAGGGTATATTTTAGAATAGTAAGGGAGCAAACAGCAATGCCTGGTGCTAAAAGAGGACAGAATTCCAGGCAGTGAGTCTTAAGGAAAGATTTCAATTTAATTTAAACAAAGACATAGCACCTAAGTGTTTCAGCCTAGCAAAAACAACACCAGGCTGAGTTAGGGAGGGCAGCTGTCTAAACGAGGATGCATGACTTCGCTACTTACAATACTTGGGATGAAAGAAGGATTTTTTTTTTCCCCATCAAATCTTTATTTTGCAAGACAAATAATAAAAAAAAGGATTGCTGAAATACTCTGGAAGTTTTGACAAACTACACTTGTAGCATTATGGGAAGCTAGTTTTTTGTATCTGCTTTTTCGCCTTTCCTTTTCCCGTCTCTGTCCTGCCTTCCATGCCCTTCAAGAAACTTTTAAAAGTTTTAGGTTTTTTAAATGGAAATGTGTTATGTTTAATGGTATATGCGACTTTGAAAAACTGTATGGATAAAGAATCACTGTACTGCTCAAAATAAGTAATCTGGCAGAGAAGAATAAACACATTTTAAGAACAACCTTGTACTGCAGAGCAGGAGTGCTGAAGTACTGTTCTACGCAGGGGAACAGAAGCGTGCTAGGCTGGATCGCCCATCATGCTTCTCCAAGGATATCCTCCAAGTCACATGCCAGATGGAGGATATGCACTCAGAGCAATGCAGGCTATGGCCCAGAACCCAGTTATGACAGCAATGTGGAAAATCCTGAAGGACAGGGTGGACACTAGAAGGTCATTGGGTTGGGAAGGCACCTGGAGGATGCAAGAATTTCTATGGGGCGTGGCTAGCTTGAGAATAATCTCCCCTGGCACTTACATGCCTTGTTCCAGCTCTGATTCAGAGGATTAAGTGGCTGTCTTTGGGAATTTGAGAATGCTATTAAAAAAGGACCATTTTTACTACAGCTTCTCCTGGAAGATATCCCTTGGTAGAGAGGAAGTGCAAAGAAACAAAGTCTACAGTGGATATTCCAGAGTAGCGAGTTTCGATGGCTTTTCCAGCCCTATAAGGATACTCAGGCATCTCTGCAGCAGTCCTTTGAGAAGCTAAAATGACTTAAGGGAACAATCTAAATCTTTGTAGAAATGACAACAGAAATCAATGGTTTTGTTCACTGCTATCTCCTGATCAAGTGGACATCAAAAGCCTTTTCATAAAAGGAGCCAGAAGGAGAGTTGTAATGAAAACTCCCAGGAGGTGACAGACCACTTGTTGTGCAACAAAAGCTATCAAAATACAATAAGCCAGACTGACTTGCTGGAACTTCAGACTGAAGCAAGATTCCTGGTCTACGACACTTGAAAGGGGCCACTAAATGCAACACTGATGAGCATTTATTTGAGCCAATTCTGCTTCACTCTGTTGCTGCTCCTCACAGACTTTCAAGAAACTGAGTTGCATCTTACTCCCATAGAGCCTACACCCATATTTTCTTCCACGTATGCCAGTCCTTTAATGGACAGTATTCTGGGAAAAGTGTAAAAGAAAGAAAGAGAAAAAGAAGGGGTGAAGGCAGAAACAAAGAAAGAGAAATAATTCAGCATGCACTGTAACAAAATACATTGTTTTCCAATTACTCTTGTCTTGAGGGTATGGCCCAGTGAAGCTGCTTTGGTGTCTAAACAAGTGTGGGAGCCATGGAGTCTTTCTCCTAGATTTGCCATTGCCAGAGAACTTTACTTTCTAGCAGAGTACACAGAAATTATGTCCTGCTTAAAACCAGAAGAAAACACTTGACAGGGAGTCATATGTTGTCGTGTTCCACTGCGAGGAACTGCGGAGAGTTCTTTTAAAAATGGGTGGTCAGGAACGAAATGAAGACAAACGAGGGAAACCTTGTATCTGAGAACCATTTACTGGTAACGAAAATGAGAAGCAAAAGGAGTTGCCCTAGCGAAAGAGGGCTAGAAGAGGCAGAAAAGAAGAAAGGAAAATGGAAAAGGAATGGGGGAGAGGAGAGACAGAGAGGGGACGGAGAGGGAAAGAGGGCGTTATCACCAGCGAGCCAGGGCAGCGCTGTCCAGGCAGGGTGTGTGGGGTCTTAGCGAGCCTGCGCAGCTCCCAAAAGGGTGCGGCTCCTCCGGCGACGGCACCGGACACGCGGTGAGTGGGCACTCGCACGGGAGGGCCAGGACCTGGGCAGGGTGGCGGTGACCGGCTGGATCGGGGCGGCAGGGTTGGAGGCGGGCAAGGACGCGGGGCGAAGTGGCAGGGCGACGGGCAAGGACTCAAGGAGGCAGGACAGGTGCGAGGGCGAACCAGCAACGACAGGAGAGCCAGGAGGGAGGGAGGCAGGCAGGCTGGGGCAAGGGCAAAGGAAGGAGCGAGCGAGCAGTAAGGAGCCCCGCCGGGAGTGACGCAGTTCGGTTTTATACCCCCCGGCCCCTCCCAAAGCCTGCCCACTAACAGGGAACCATTGGCCCGGTCCCACCTTCCTGTGCCGTCCATTGGTGGAGAGCTCTTCGTGATCTGGTTGGAGAAGCCCCTCCACAGCGGCTCCTACTGCCGGCCTCGTGTGGGGTGTTGCCAGGCGAAGGCTCCTCACAGACGAGGCTTCTTGTAGTTGCCTCCTGCGCGTGGCACACGTGCACCCCTCTTCCACATGCCTGTGACAGCCATTGTTGAGGCATAACAAAACTGAATTGGCTCCTCACATATATACATCCTGGCTGTGTTGCTAGCCTGCTGAGTAGCCTATGAGAAATAAGTTCATCTTTCTGTGCTTTTATTTCCCATAAATGACTATGGGCATTCTTAAATGTTGCTATTGCTATGCAGCTGTAGTAATGTCCTAGTAAGCTTGTGCAGTAATTATACTCCAACGTTTACAATATTCCTCTTTCTGCTGAAAAGGAAGGAGGCTCACTAACCAGGCATTATTAAGACAAAGATCACAGAATCACAGAATTGTTGGGGCTGGAAGATCATATTTCCAACCTCACTGCCAAGGCAGGGTCACCAGGAGCAGGTGACACAGGAACACACCCAGGTGGGTTTGGAATGTCTCCAGAGGGAGACTGCACGACCTCCCTGGGCAGCCTGTTCCAGTGCTCTGCCACCCTCAGTGTCAAGAAGTTCTTCCTCATGTTGAGGTAGAACTTCTTGTGTTTTAGTTTATGGCCATTACTCTTTGTCCTGTTGCTGGGCATCACTGAAAAGAGTCTGGCACTATTCTCTTGACACCCATCTTTGAGTTATTTTTATGTATTGATGAGACTCCTTCTCAGTCTTTTCTTCTCTAGATTAAACAGGCCCAGCTCCCTCAGTCTCTCCTCATAAGAGAGATGTGCCAGACCCCTCATCACCTTTGTGGCCCTATCAGTAGCTCCTTGTCTTTCACGTACTCATGCTCTGAGATAACTTTGTGACAGGTTTAGCGACACTCACAGAACCTAAAAGTCAGGGGAGAGCGGACATTTCGCGCTGACTGTGCACGGGCCCCGCTGACAATGGTTTCATTCCGTGCCGGGTGCTGACCCCCACCCCGATCCCTTTATCCTACATTTCCCGGCGTCACGCGCGCAGGGCGGAGCCACAGGAAGCGCGGCGCGGGTCTTTCCGGCCGTGCGCGCGCCCCGAGCGGAGGCGCGCCCCGAGCCTGCACCGACGAGACAAGATGGCCGGGCTGCCCCGCAGGATCATCAAGGTACCGCCGCGCGCCCTCCCCGCCGCGCTCCG
>VYZQ01022132.1:0-42003 GCA_013400655.1 Mystacornis crossleyi
GTCCCCGTCTCTATTAATCCCAAAAATGGATATTGTAGATGTCTTTCAAATACACTCTGTATGCTTTTGACTGTACTGGTGTGCACATTTCCAGACCTTTTTAGAAGTATTTTGGGTTTTGGCTAAGGTCTTCATGGTCATGGGTTAGTGTCTCATGGATTTGGTCTTTGATGGTGCTGAAGTCATGAGCAGAGGCAGCCAGAGGGTGGTTGGAAATTTTGTTTCTCGAAACTTCTTGCTAACAATTCTCTTTCCCACAAGAAGTTTCCAATTTTGGGGTTCCCATATGTTCGAGCAAAATGGTGATTTTTTTTGCAGAGCCTGTATCTATCTGAGCACTCCAGCTCTGTAGTGATACCTAAAGCACTCTTTTGCCAAACGGATATGTATCTAATACTGAAACTGTTTTTTTCCCCAGCTTATCCAAGTCACCACTGGTAGTGTTTGGACAGTGCTCTCAAGCATGTGCTGGGACTCTTGGAGTGTCCTGTGCAGGGCCAGAAGTTGGACTCGATGATCCTTGTGTGTCCCTTCCAACTCAGGATATTCTATGATTCTAAGACTCCAAATCTCACAGCAAAGGAAATGAGAACAGTGATCTGATTTCTCAGCCAAGCCCTTACAGCCTGTTTTCAGGAGGAGAGGCTGGGAAACTGATTCTTAACAGTGACTCAGTGGCATCATCTTCAGCCCAGCCCTGACTCAAGCTACCAATCAACCTGTACTAAATCAGGAAGAAACCTGCATCCCAAATTTCCTGCATGCAAGCAATTAAGATCATTTCTCCTCTAAGGCCTTGTGTGGATGATCAGACTATGGCTTTGCCTCTTCCCCCAAGACTGCAGCACTGCTTACATTGCAGCTTTAAGGAAATTTTAATTACTTTGAAAATGGTCTTTCTACTTCTGATCACTCTTAAAAATGTAGCCAAGCAAGAGTATCATCTGTTGAAACAAAAGTCAGTCAGCCCGCCTTTGCTGCTCAGCTTTTGCTACCCAATCTGTTACGCCTGTCGCAACAAGTTGTCAGACTGTCACAATACATGGCACGAGTTTAGGATGTTGTTTTGTTTAGCCTTCGCATGAAGTACTTTGAAACACATGTTAGTAGAGGAGTATAATTAAAGTATAGCAAATGAATTCTGAAAGAGGGGAGTAAGTTACACAGTAGTTTAAAATTGTGAGAGTAGTATTTTATATTATTTTTTGTTTACTTGGAGGGACTGTAAATTGCCACAAGTGGTTGTGAATGCTGAGGAAATAAATATTGATAAGGAACTTATTGTCTGAAAGCAAACTAAGAATGTGAATATTTCATTTACTTACTCCAATTACTTAATTAATAATTACTACTCTTAAGCAAGTTCAAATAGTGCAGCCTGACAAATATTCACTCCATAAGAGGAAAAAAACGTGGTGTCTGTTCCAAGAAATGAAAATGCCCAGCCACTGGAATATTTTTTATTAGGTATTCCTGTTCTGTCTAATTTTCCACAGAGAACAGACATTTTTCATTTCCTTCTTTTTTTACATCCTGGAGTAGTCTGTAGGCAGAGACATAATTTTCGTTTCAGTTTTCACTCCTCTTAGAGGGTCTGATGCATCTTTAAAAGTTCTGTCACCATCTATCCAACCGTATGTGTGAACTGACTCTACTGCCATCCCTTGTGAATTTTGACTTACTTGTCATTGTTAAAACCAAACCTTTTTGAAACCATTCAGCTCTAAAA
Organism: Mystacornis crossleyi; assembly: GCA_013400655.1. Lineage (NCBI taxonomy): Eukaryota > Metazoa > Chordata > Aves > Passeriformes > Timaliidae > Mystacornis > Mystacornis crossleyi. The sequence continues at coordinate 1,730 of VYZQ01022132.1, forward strand.
CCACCTTCATATCCCTCCCTATCAGCAGTGTGGGCCATTTTTCATTCAGAACTATGACCTTGTTCAGCCTTGATCCCTCTTCATCTTGAATCATAGCTACCTCTTGTTCTAATCAAATGCTTTCAGAGGGACTATCCTTTACCTTACTGTACACAGAGGACTTCCTGTCCATGCCCTTGTGTTTCTCTGTCTCGGCTTTGTGCACATGCACATTTCTCTTTCACACAGGAGGTGAATGCCCACGGATTTCCCATCCTTCTGACTGCATTGTTATTAGTGTTTTGGCTAATTTCATTAGTTCGCATTTAATTATTTTCATGTGACTTCTTCATGACTGTCTTTTCTTCTTTTCGTCTGTACTTCTCATCACACCCTGGTACTCTGGTACCAGAGTCTGGTACTCTACTAGCATGCTATGGTACCAGTTGCAGCACCCCTCCTTCTCTCTCTCCTTTTGTTCTTACTCAGTTTTACATGTTAGTACACAAGCCCCTGGAGTATAGAGATTTAATTGCGCTTCACTGAAAATTTGAATTTTCAAAGACATGGGAAAGATTTCCAGCTCAGTGGCTAAAATACAGATTATCAGAATATCACTAGATTGTGATAGGGCCAAAAGGTTCTCCAAATGCCCTGAAACTGGTAGAACTGGAGAAGTATTCCTGGAGTGCATGGTCACCTGACTCCTCTCCTGAAAGCTTGTCTTTCACACATGCCAGACAGACCGCGATGCAGTGTGAGGGTGGAAAGCTTTTACCTTTAGGACTTGGCATATTAAAGAAGTTACCAGAAATGATAAAATAACAGTATTTCATATTAAATATGCTGTTGTTTATACTAGACTTCCATACATGATTACACTGCAGAACATTGACAAAGGAAGCAAAAATTATAGTGTTTTTCAAACTTAAAGAGGAAAAGTCATAAGGAAGGGACAGGAACTGGGTACACCATATAATGTAGTTACCTTTTAAAATCAATGAAGTTTTAAAAAAATTATCATGAGTGTGTTAATATTATCATTGTTCACGTATACATACACAGAGATAAATTTTCTAGCCAAACAATCGTATCACAAACAAAGATCTAAAATTCCATTGGTTATTTTGTGTTATAGCAGACAACAAACACAAGGACTGGAACAAGCAACCTATATAGACACAGCACTGTTAAAATGCCAGCTCATGCCAGAGAGGTCACTGCTCTGGATGAGCCTTGCAGAGGCTGATCACTGGGTAAAATTTGTGAAAACATCTCCTCAGTGAACCAGTTCAGACTACATAGGTTAGTGTACAGATCACCCTGTTCAGCACTGCTTCAAAACTTTGGGCAAAGATTTCCAGGGACCGTCTTTGTCTTGGTTAAAGACTGGCCATCTCTCTGTACTGAGTCAAACAGCTGCAACATGACCTCTCAGTTATTTTGTTCAAGACCTTACAGGCCATACTGTGGTGTGTACCAAGGGAAGTGGTGCTTATTGCAGTGGTCTTGTCCTCCTCACAGACAGGAGTCAAGGCCAGCAGAAGAGACATATTTTCCCCACTCTTTTGGTGATGTGGAACTGAAGGATAAAACTGAAGGGTGAACTGAACCATGATGATTAGCCAAAGTGAGAGAGTATTGAGACACATCACACTGGTTCCTTGGCCAGGATCTGAACCAGAAGAGGTTTCCTTATGGTTTGTCTCAAAGAGAAATGTCTCGGAAATGAGGGGCAGCAGAAACACTGAGATTCAGTTTAGTAAAACTAATACACATGGTAAAATTATTTCCACTAGCAATAGTTCAGTCAGTTTTATAGAACAGCAAGAAAAAAACATAGTTCATGGATAAAGGAATCCAGGGAAATAGGTGAAGAATGAATTCTATTAATTTAAACACTCATGGGATTTAAATCTAACTAAGTTCCTTTGAAATAATGAACTATAGGCAATGGCATCGCATCTTCAGGGGTGGTGGGTTTCTAAAGAAATTAATTTTAAAGTATTTGGTTGAAAAACATTTGAATCATTAACTGAATGTCAGTACAAAGGAAGAGAATGACTCTTCAGGCCTGGTGCTTAGCTTTCTGAAATCAGTGAACATAGTGCTATATAATTATTTTGGTATTGCCTCAGTTTCACACTGGGACAAGCAATGTGATCTGCAAGCTGACAAAGACCAGAGATTGCACTAGACCTCAACTGGCCAGCTATTTATCTCACATCAGTAGAGCAAAACCTTTTTACAAAATTGAGAATCTAACTAGTTCCCTGTGTTAGTAGTTACAGGCTTTGGATACCCATAAGGACTGTTTTCAACACCTGAAGTCTTTATGCAATTCCCATAGTATTTGTCAGACAGGCTTGCAGAATTGATCCACAATGCATCCCGTGTCATCTCTTTTACCCACCTACTATTGATACTATCCTCACAGTGCTATATATTAGAATTTCAAATGGCACAGCCTTAGATAAACAGCAAGGTTTCCCTTCCAAGGCAAGACATTGTTTGTAGAAAGACACAGATGTTCACAGAACTCTGTGGCACTGCATTGTGTCAAGCAGTGATCAGAGTTCAGGAGAACTTCTGTTGCTTCACATTTGCTATATAGTTAGATCCCATGAAGTCTCCTGTTTCCTTCTTTCCTACTAGTTTTCTCACTTTTAAGTAGTCTTTCCTCCACCCCATATATTCTTCCTACAATAAGCACTACCACATATGTAGGTAAGACAAGACAGAATAACAATCTGAACATTTAGATTAGCCTTTTTTACATTAAATGAAATTTAATCTTAGAATATATATTTTCCTTCTGTATTTTGGGTTTCTTTTTCCTGATCTCTGTTGTTTTTATCTAAGGTTGTTCATTTATAGAGCTTCAGCATTTCTGTGACTGGCACCTCTGAGATTATCTAACTGATCCATCAAAGCAGGGTCTCTCGGAGCAGGTTGCCCAGAACCATAACCAGTCAGGATTTACATGTCTTCAGGAATGAAGTCTCCAGAACCTCTCTGAGCAAACTGCTCAACTGCTTGACCACCCCTACAGCAAAAGTGGTGGAGTTTTTTAATGTTTAAATGGTATTCGTTGTGATTCTATTTGTACTATTTGTTTTTTATCTGCTCACTGGGTACCCCTGAGAAGAATCTTCCTCTGTCTTCTTTACTCCCATCTGGTTTATATACACATGTGTAATCCTCCGCTCACACACACCCTCCCTCGCCTTCTCCAGACTGATCAATTTCAGCTCTCTGGGCCTTTCCTGACAGACACAGTAACTCAGTTATTGCATAAGAATGTATATAATTCTGGAGATATATTAACCCAAAGCAAATTAATTTAATTTTTCATATTATAAACAGTGTGAAGGGACACCAGCATAAGACAAAGTCAGGTGAAAGAATGATGGGATAGCCCATCTGAATATCAATTCAGATTATTTTGGATTAAGGCTCCTTTCTCTGTTTAAATAAAACTCGTGTCATTTCTGAAATTTGAAGTGGTCTCAGTTTTCTTGGAAAATGGTTTTCTGTATTTTGTTGCCTCCCATCTGTTTTTGTCTGCTACAACCCAGTGTTTGACATTTGTATGATTTTAATCCTTTAATAATGGCTTCATTGTGACACTCCCAGAGACCTAGAGATGGGGGCTTCATTTCTTTGTTCCTCACGTGTTCCTTGCATAGCTGTGATAACTGAAAGGAAAATGCCATCACTGAGATTCACTTTTGTTTCACTTTACAAAGATGAAAATTGCCAGCCAGTCTTTTAAGAAGATAAAAATTAAGGATTTTTCTCATTTTCTCTATGCATTGTTATGAAAACAGACTCAAGGACATACACACACTCCAGTCTGCAGCTGCTGTCTAAATTCGTTACAAATTTTTTATTTATTCTGGTGATTCCAGAGCTTTTTTGACTATAAGGATGCAAGCAATCCATGTTAGATTAAAACTGCCTTTCCATAGCTAAGAGCTTATACCTCTAATGTTTCTTATGCAAATGCAAATTAAATATCTAAAAGCGCAGACACTTTTACTCCTAAATACTCTCCATTCTACTTGTAAGAGGGGACAGCTGATCTCAAGAAAAACTGCTCTTTAATCTTAGTGTGTCATAGTGTTTTTGGCTGGGCAGACTGATCATTAGCTTTCCAGCGTAATGAAATATTTTATGAATTGAGTGCAAAAGCTCCTTAAGCAGAAAAGTCTGCAATTCTGCCTCTCAGCAAGGAAGAATATTGTTTTCTCAAAGAGAATCTACTTGGTTGGTTTGTAGGGAGTGTGAGGCAGTGGTGGTGTTTGGCACGCTTCAGCACTGATTCCCCACAGCTTCAAGAGAATAATTTCAAAGGACATTGCATGTCATCAGATGGTCAGTGGAAAAAGGAAGAAGCCCAGCAACAACATAACTGTTCTCCTACTGGTGCTGTGAGGCAGACAGAGAAAAGGAGAGAAAGGAAAATTTAGCAGTTTGAACAATACAAGTTTATAATGGCAAAACCAAAAAAATGCCATTACCAGCACTCCCATTAAACCCTGCATTGCTCTTGGAAGTTCAGACCACAGCTGGTGACCCAAAGATGAAGCTTAGTTGTTGATGAAATCCTTCATTCCAAATTATTTCATAACCCATGTTACACTGAGAGATAGAGGATCTCTCTGTTTATGTGAAAGGGAGCTACCATGTGCCAAATGCTCATTATATAAGCCATGGAGCAGAGAAAGACATCTAGAGGATATTAAAAAGTCTATTTACTTCTTCTCCTAAATAGCTATGGTAAACTTATTAAAAATGAATTATTAGCATGTTTATGGAAAGCCAGGCATTTTTGAAGTGTGTCAGACTGCACATTAAGAAATCTGGAAACATTGAAAATGTTTACTAGAGAGTCTCAAAATTTTAGCAAAAGTTAACAAACTTTTCAGTGAAATCTGTCCTCTGTTCAGAGATGGCAAGGGCAATTTCTTAATCAGAGTTACCAGTGGCTTAGCAGATTCAGGCTTAGCTAACTCTGGCTGCACAGGGATCTATAAGACAACCAGGGTCCTAATCACTTCCTAACAACTGACAGTCTCTTATTAATGCTGGTTTCCTCTCTAAATTCCCCTTGAAATTCATAAGTGAGTTTGGAAAAATTGCTGAATTGTTTCTGCAAAATACAAAGAATTTTGACAAACTTGCCTAAAGTAGGAGGACTATTGAGGTGCTATGATTTTTAAGGTTTCTAAAGTTAGTAGTAAAAGTGTTTGTTAGTAATTGTATTTTTATTGTTTATAAAATAAACTACCTTTTTTCTGTACTATTATTTTGAACATATTTTGCTGGTAAGCAATGACAAAGGACCAATACTAGCAGGAGCTTTATGCTTCTTTATATTTCCTTACTTGATAATCAACGTGAATATTATCTTTTATGTGATTCCCTTGGAAGGACAAGAGTTTTCTATTTGTCCAACAGAAAATTTGTGAAACATTGTGTAATGGATGTACATAGTGTGTCCTTCCCTCCCACCCCCAGGTAATGATTGTGCTAAATCTGTGAATGTAGACCTTAGGAAATACCACTGGTTTTGGTGTGGAAAGGAGCTGGCATCTTCCCTCCATGTTCTCTTACTAGCTGAAGTGCTCTCCTGCAAGACTTTATTATGGTAGCTGCTGTCTCCAATAGGATATTCAGATGGCTGCTTTGGATGAGTCAGGCTTGGTTGATTAACTTAGCTGGTTAAGCACGTTGCTAATAATGCCAAGGTTGTAGATTCGATCCCTGTATGGGTCATTCACCTAAGAGCTGAACCAAGTGATCCTTGTGGGTCCCTTCCAACTCAGTAGATTCAGAAAGTCTTGCACTCACAAGCAATGATGGGGTGTGTAGGCTATGCCTATAGCTCTGAACTCTCACTTATGTTCGTCTATGGGTGAAATTTTTTTGCCTGCTCACTCCTCTTCAGCTAAGTCAAGCAGACTTTCTGAAATGCGGTAGAATGGAACAACTGACTGGAGCTGCCAAACTGAAGCTGTGGCTATTGAATAGCAGCACCTTAACAAAGGCAGTTATAAAAACAACCAGATCACACAGAAGTGCATCTCTCCAGGAAGAGCACTGGGAAGGGACGTAGATGTCTATCCCTCTCCCTCTCACTGACCACTGTGGGCTGACCCAGAAAATACATATGCCATGATCCCAGGAAGAAATTTTTGTCCGGCTTCCCACCCATCCTCTCTCCTCTGACTTGGTCTCTTACACAGCAGAGGTGTGTCCAGGGACGCAGAGAAGCAATTTCACCTGGTCCACACTGCTGCAGATCGAACGGTAGACAGAGCTGCCTGGACACCCCTGTACTAGCATCTCCCACCCAGCCTCTTAGTGTCACTTCTGGGCCTGCTCAGGCTGAATGTTCACTGAGGTACAGAGCAGAGTGAGAAACCTGAGAAACAAACACCTGTGCACTGCAGGCACTTCCCAACAGCAGCACCACACTGTCACTATTCCAGCTTTGGCATGCAGACACCATTGTCTCAGTCAGAAAGCTGCCTTTAATGGAAAATAAAACATCTTCAGGGCCATCGTTCCCAGTTGCAGTTCCTGTCACATTATTTTAATTACTTGAACTTGTTTTGAAATTAATCAGGTAATTTTATATTCTAGATACTCTGTTTTAAACATTTTTGTCTGCTCATGTTTTTCTTTCTTTACGCAATGTGTGAACAAACTGCTGTGATACCAATATCTGTATAAGAAACAGTACTGAGATATAGACCCCATCAATTTTTTTTCCATCCACATAAAAAAGGTGAAAAAGTACCTAAGTTTTTCAAAGTTTAAACAGTTGACAGATGGTAGTCTATTGTGAAAAGGTTTCAGTGGAAGGACCTTACACCTCTTTTTTTTGCTAAACAAGTGCTATCTTTATATTCCAAATGTATTGCCATTCCAAAGAAAAATAGATTGTAATTCTTAGGTGTCAGCCTTGGGTATTATTTGGTACCTTAGGTTCATGTAATGCTGTTCTAATGCATGCATACATATGCCTTTGCACTTGTGTGTGTGCGTTGGGTGTGAGGAACATTGTGCTCTGTTTGTTTCAGTGAAAGGAAGGCAAGTTGTCAGCAGGAAAAATACAGCCTTTCAGCTAACAATAAATTTGTGAACTTCCATGGATTTCAACTGACAAGCTGGCCCAGTGTGTTTGTAATCTCTAGATAAATCTGCCTGGTATGAGCCTGCTCTGTACGAGTGAGAATAAAACTATGTAGTCCTCGGAATCTAGAGGTGTATGATAGGCTTGGAACAGCTAAAAGCCTGTGATCAGATGGATGTGAACTTCATCCTGGTGTACTCTGATTTGGTTTGTGAAATGTGCAGCATCAGTCCACTGAGAGTGGCATGGGAGAAAAATAACCTCTGCTATATGACTGGATGGCAAAACCTTTCTGTAGTTATAATCAAGCAGTAATTGTTTTGTTGGAGGGTAAACAAGATAAACAGTCTGTGAATTAACAACTGCAAAAGTATTTCTTATTTCACCACTAGAGTTATACAGCAGGGCCTAAAATACATCTACCACTCATTTTTAAGGCAACTCTAGTTGAGCCTGAACCAGAAGAGATTGTTCTGGGTCCACCAGAGCTCTTATCTCTAAAGAGCTCAGAACCCTACGTCCTGAGGGAAGCTTCCATCCTGCTGCTTTCCAGCTTGCCTCCATCTCTCTCAAACCTTAGGGCCAATACTTCTATGGACTCCAGAAATTTCTATGCAATTTGTTTTTGTGAAAAACTGAGTTTCCACAAAGTTTGTCTTTTTCAAACCGCGCCCCACTAAGAAGTGTTTTCTGTGACCATTTGCACCCAGTGCCGACGAACTCTTGTGCCATTTCCTTCATCTGCCTTCAGCGCTTGTGAACTCAGTGAGAACCACAGAATTACCTGCAAGTCTGTGCACAAGGACTGAGCCTTGCTGACAGCAGATTCAAGCATCAGTCTCGACAAATGCTTAAAGCTGACCTCTTTACTCAGCTGCTTAGACTTGCATCACCTTTTGATCTATCACCTATTTCAGCCCACTGAAAATCTCTTTGGTGTGTTTCTTTATGCTCCATATTTTTCAAGGATCAGCTTGAACCGTTTTGCTTTGACTGGACAGACAAATGTTTTGGTATGAGACATCTGGCACTTTTACACATTTTATTAATACTGCTATGTAAGTGTGAAACCCCTTATCTGCTGCCAATTGATCTCTCCTTCTGTCTTCTGCTTCTTTTGCTTTATTTTGCTTTTCACTTACTCCAGTTCTCACCTTCTGCTTTATATACTTTACCAGCAATAGCCTTTTTTCTTACAGGCAATGCACATTCATAATAACCCCTCCCACCTTCTACAGATTTCCCTGTTTGTTTGTTCAGTTGGGTTTTTTAACTACTTTGCCCTATGAGATTGTAGCATTTACAGTAGGGGGTGGGAGCTGGAGAAGGCTGTAGTCCTGCCGTAACTTTCTATTACAATAAGGTTAAACTTGGTGAACTAATGGTGTTTCCTTGATACCTGTCAAGAAAGCACGGAGTGGGAGAGGAATTCATAAACAAGATGCAGTGTATCATCTGGCATGTTTCCACTAACTTCTCTGGAGCTAAAAAGTTTACCCAAGATGATTATGGGCCCTAGATCTTTCAATTTGTAAAGGGCATTTTTGAGTAGATATTTTATGCCAACACAGTGAAGCATCTTCTTAAGGAATGATTATCCCTAAGACAAGTCTGAGGCAAACTGAGGAAAAAAAGTGGGATTGATTTTTCAAAGTAACAGAAGTAACAGTACCTTAGGTTTTTGTGCTGTAATTGATGTATGCTCAGTTAATATTCAGTAATTCATATTCTGATTAGTACATTTAAACATTTTAGAAAAATCCTAATGTATTTTGTCCATTAGAAAAGCATTTAACAAAAAAGTATCTAGTCATTATCACTACAATTCCTAATTTACCAGCTTGTAATACCTAGTAGGCTAATTCTTTTTGAGATTAAAAATTTAAAACTGCACAAGAAAAGCTGTTTGGATATATGTTTGGAATCAGTTCAGATTTGATATAGATACATTTCTGTTGTCTTAGGTCAAGGCTTTCTAAGCAAAACATTTTATCTGCTGCAGCACCAGGGAGTGTAGAAGGTAGTGGTGGTGAGCCATCCAGCTCAGTAACGTTTCCATACTTGACGCTGAGGAACATGTTCACTGAGGTAGCTCGGGGTGCAGCTGCAGTGGGAGCTGCAGGCTGAGCTCTGGCTGGTGGAGCCCAGGCAAAGAGGCTGTGAAGAGCCAACCCTCGGCACAAGGGCCCGGGGACCTGTGGCCCAGCCAGGGGACCGCACACAGACACGGTAGGAGCCGACGATCCCAGACCTTTCCACGCTTAGACCGGTGAGGGGATAAAAGCCCAGGGGTTCCTTTGTCCTGGGTCCCTCCTCAGAGGCACCAGCTCGAGCTGCCGGTTTGTTACTGCACTGTGATGAAATTATTTTAATGGTTGGGACACCTGAGACTCTGCTATGGGAAACCTGGGGTCAATCCAGTAAGGAAACCTGGTGTGCCAGTGTGAGGGTGGGGGGTGTAGCTGGGAAGGGGTCTTGCTCCCAGCTCGGGTGGTGTGAAAGTGACTGCCAGAGTGGCTCCTGGATGGTCAGACTGGTAAGTTTCCTTAGTACTGGGCACTGTCAGCTGCACCAGGAGAGTGTAAAAACAAATGTTAGACTCCAAAAAAAAGTTCATTTTCATCAAACCTGATTAAATTGGGGAAAAAAGGATGACACTTTGCTTCCCTTGTCATGTTCAGAATGACTCTGAGTGCTCTTACAGCATGAAGAGATTTATGCTTTTGAGTGCTACAAAGTTTTTGACCTCAGGAACATTTCTTGGCAGTGAGTTTCACAAGGTAATTGTGCACTAACAAAATGCATTTCCTGCCATTACTGTGAAATGTGCTGTCTGTCAGTTGTGTAGACTATTTCCCTTCCTTTTCTTTTTTTGGTATTACTGGTGAATATGTTGGTGGTTCAACTTCTTTTCTCTTCTTGAAGCCTGCTCAGCCCATCAAATAGCCTTTAGGTGTCTTCTGAGGGTGGTGAGTAAGTGGATATTATTAGCCTGTTAAGCCTTAGCTGACTTTTATATGTGTTGAGTCATTATAGAACTGATTTACTCTAGAAAGTTCCTTATATCTTATATGCAGAGTCTGTGTGTGGAGCTGACAGCAGCTATACAAACTGACCCAAGAGATGGTGGTAATAAGCCCTCAACAGACAGGAGAAAGTACTGGAAGAAAATATTTATCTGAAACAATTTGTTGCTACTGTATATGTTGAAATAAAATGCAAAGGTACATGAAATTACATTTGGTTAACAAACACTTCAAAATCTGAAGTAACTTAAGAGGCATTTTCCATTGAAAGCATATGCAGTATTTTACAACCAGTATTCAAGCAATTAGAGAGCCTTGGTAAGCAAATTCCTACTGACATTTCCTGTTAAACCTGTGCCTTCCATGACAACCATGCTATTGTTGCTGTACTTTGGCTCTCTTCAATGTGATTCTGTAATTCTACACTTTTTTCTTTTTAATTAGAGGAGCTAGAAATAACAGTATGTGTGCCTTTGGTGTATTACAGCTACTAAATAACTGTGTTTTTAAGTTGGCTATATTTTGCTTGCGAAGTATCTCTGAATTATTCAGTTGACTCCAAGGAGGAAGGCTCTATTAAGCCCTTTCACCCCTTCTATTTGTCACAGGTATTTCGGTGTACTTTTGCTAGAAATATTAACACCACTGATGACAGCTTTTGCAGCTTTTGCCTTTACTATGTGCCCAAAAGTACCAGGACAAATAAACCTGGGTAAGACCATCAGCATTAAACTTTCTGGAAAACCTTTCTTTTAGGTGCAAGTATTTTACTCATAGTGCGTGTAGAGGAGTTGAGTGAACTATTAGTGTTCTGGAATCTAGAAATAGGTATTGTTTTGTGCTTTGTTCTGACTGTCACCAGTTAAATGGTATCATGCAAATAGCACCACATGGGAAAAACAAACATAGAAGTTATTCATTCAGTGTTGGGTCTGTATGGACAGATTTCTTTTACTGGCTGTGTAGATTCTCAGTAGGTTCAGCAAATTTGCATTTCAGTCAGGATTTATTGTCCCCTGCCTATTTTCATCTTTGCTGTTCTGCTGTGCTGATGGGCAACAAGGTATGTAAAAATTCTAAGGCAAAATGCTCTGAAATGTTTTTACCACCTAATTATTAAATAGTTTCATTCAGAATTCTTATATGAAAGCACTAATTGCTCAGAGTTCTGATGTCAAATTTGATCACTAAAAGTTATCACTGAAAATGTAACTGGTTCAGAGTTGTAAGAATTTCTCAAGGCAGTGTTTATCACACTGTTACTCATACTATCTCCAATACATCATTACTAGAACAATGTCTAAAGCCTCTGATTAAAAATTCAGTACCTGGAATAAATATGATACTGTATCTACATGGATCTCTGTCTAGTCATCACCAGTAAAAGAGTCCTGATTTGATATCACAGAGACAACAAATGCAGAAAAAAAAAAGTTTCTAATCTTTTATTTTATTTACTTTAAATTAGCTGGTACAGTCTACGTTCTGATCTCTGAAAGTCCTTTACAACTAGAAATTGGGAAGATATTTATGCTGTAATAATTATTGACAACTGAGATATATATCCCTCATATACTCTAATCTCCATGCCAAACAAACTGAATATGAGGATATACTGATATATTTATTATTAAAAATGTCTTGTGAGTAGTTATTGAACAAAGATTTCTACATCTCTCTTTTGTTATGATGAGTCTACAATTTCCTTAAATTGTCTTTAAAAAAGTCTTGCCTTGTTCTATATCACTGTAGTAGTGAACAGTCAGTCTATAGCATCATGACCAAATCTGTTTTTAAATATGAACATTGCACACAGGTGCTCTATAAATGTTCAGCTAGGCAACAGATGTTAATAACTTGCTGTATTTAAAATATATTGCTTTTACAATCTTACAATATTAATCGTTTGTTTTAAAAAAGCTTTCTTACTTGGAGAAAATTGTTCTGTTCCAAGCATTATTAGCTGAAAAATCCTGCACACTAGTTTTAGATACTGTCTGCAAACCTCCATCATGACTTGATTTTGTTAGGGTTGGTTGCATCGTGCAGTTGTGACAGACAATGATTTTCTTGAGTGATCTCATACATGCTAGTTTGGTGAAAGTATTATTAGAGGAGTATTTTTCTTACTTAAAATGTTCTACTTTTAGAGTGAAAGTGTAAGATACAGTTTTATTTGTAAACAGCTGAAGTGTAGTACCTGCAATACACTACACAAAAGTATAATCACTCAAAATGACAAGACAACGTCACAGAAAGCGACTGCTGCAGTTGACAGAGGTGGCGATCAGGCTCTGGAACTGTTTTGTTCTGATTGCATATTCATGATTCCTCTCTATAATATGTTACAGTTACTGTGTGAGTTCTTCTAAGTGGATGTTTTAAAATGACTAGACCGACACCTTGTACTTTGAGATTTGCAAGTCTAATCGTGCATACTGTTCCTTCCACCTTTTTTCCCCAATGTCTAAATCTTGACGTGCAGGCTTAGTTGTGGGACACATCCATGAACACGTGCTTGCAGGAGTACAACAAACTGTTGCACCCATGTTGCCACACCGCTGTTGGTGGTTTACTGCTACAGCAGTAGCCCAGTCTGACACCACAGGTAGCTGTCAGTACCTGTCGAACACTCATTCAGCAGTAGCTGAGAAATGTGCTTTCATACACAACCATTAGCAAATCATTCGCCTGAATTTCCCTCTGGCCTTAAGTAGCTCTTTGTAAGATGATTCTCTTCTTTGCTATTTGTTTGACTCATTTGGCTTTTAGGCGGGCCTCTTCCAACATGCTGTGCCACAACAATGACAGCTGCTGGTGAGTGAATGATAAAGCTGCAGACACTGCAGAAATAAACTGCTCCATTTGCCTCTTGGATAAGCAGAAGGCAATGTTCTCCCTTCTTTTCTGATTTTCATTCAAATTCAGAGAGAAGTTTGGAGGGAACAAAGAAAAGACACTATCTGTTCCTATTTTTTCTTTCATTGTTTGCTTTTCTGACAAAGTCAAAAGAGTTTGGCAATTTTCAAAGTAAATGATAATCTTTAGGGTTTTTTTCTTCTCCCAGGAAGTGACAGTTTATCAAAAACTGAAGTTCTGTATAACTACATTCCTAAAGAGTTTCCACATTGTTTAAATACATACCCAGTGGTCCAGAAAGGAAATTACTCTAAGGGGAATTTATGAGACATGTACAAAAATAGAGGTGAGGGAATTGCACTTGTATTGCACGCTATTCCCTCATTTTTCTCCTCCTCCTGTTAACCGTACACAGAAAAGTTTTAACTTGATCTCAATGCAAAAGTAGAAAAGGTGGGCTTTATAATTAAAAATATCTTGTGCAATTAAGAACTACTAATTCCTATCCACCTCTGTTCATGAACAAAGGAAGTATATATTATACGATGTAATTCAAGACTCAAAGGCATCGGGGGGGATCCCAAATTTACTCTTGCTTTGTAAAATTGCTGCCTTACAGCTGAGTTTCCTCAAACAGTCTTTCCACCATTTTCCTGGGTGCTGCTGTCCATGTTCTCATGGCAGAAAATACAGAAATCTTACATTGGCTAATCTTTCTCTCCATGCAGTTCACATCTAAAGGCCACCTTGCACCACAACCTTATGTATTTGAGTATTTTTTGAGTTAAATATGCTTCTGAGTGAAAGAAGAGAGAGGCATCTGTCTGCAAAGTGGACAAGCTTGCAGAGTTGCACAGACAGCTGAAAGCTGACTTTTGTGCCTGAGGAACAGTGACCAGGGTAATAGGCCAATTTCCTTTTGCTCTCTTTGTGCATCCAGCATAAACACATCTGTATTTGTTGGACATTGAAGATGAGTAAGTTGCATGACTGCAGTATCTGCAGTACCCAAGATTAAAGCAATAGGTCCTGGTATTTTGACAAAGCCAGGCAACAGCAAACCTAGATTTTCAGACCAGGTCACCTAGATTTAAGGTATTTGCAGTGTATCGACCAGACAGAGAACACTGTTGAGTCTGGTCCTTCAATAAAGAATAATTCACAGGCCAACACCTTAGACTGCTGTCAACATTTCTGCAGCATCGGAGCATCCAGCCCACCAGAAAGCCCATTTTGATGTCTGTCTAAACGGGAGGATGCATTTAAAAACTTGGATGGAACTACAAAAAATTCGGTCCCTTCAGGACACAGCAAGCAACCTTTCGAGTGTCTCTATGCCCCTCCCAACTCCAGGCCTACCAGCAGCTGAACAGAAAGAGTGAAATCACCAAAGATGGCAGAGCTGATCAAGCCTTGCTGTTACCAGAAAGAAGGCACAAATTGGTTTTCTGTCTGCCTATCCCCTACTGCAGAGGCCTGCCTCCTCTTTTGTAACTGCTGTGAGTCTTCAGTGAGCTGCGGGTCCAGCGCTGACGTCTGCTCACTTGTTCACACAAACCAGAGTGATGCTGTGCCATACCCTGCCACAGTAACTCTTGCATCAAGTGAGGGGGCAGCCAGCCCTTTGTAGTCCCGCTGCTGACCTTGTTAAAAATATGAGGATGTTCTCTTTCCCCTAGATGCCTGGTCCAGAAAATATTTGTGATCATGCAAATTTTGGAAGAGGTGTCAAAAAGGAAGATAATTTTTGTTAGATGATGACATATTTTTGCAATTCTACTGCTTTTTAACATGTCATACACTGACATGAAACCTTGTAAATTTTTTAATTATATCTGATAAAGTTTGTTGTGTTAGTGTTAATACCTATATCAATTTTTAGTATAAGCTGTCACTTTAAAAAAACAAAACAAAACAAAAACAAACAAAAAACCCCCACCCCATGGTAAAATGCAGTTTGTGAAAAATTGAAGTGTTTTATAGAAATTTTCCCCTCAAAAAGAAGAGAAAGAAATAAATTTTAGCACATTTTCAGTTTTCTTATATCAAAGTATTTCAGAAATGTCAAAACAGCTTTTCTTCAATTTATAGAGTACATTAATGTGCTATATGTGTAAAGAAATTATATTGCTAGATGTTTAGTATAACACTCTTTCAGTTTTATAATAAAAGGAGAACAAAATGTTTTAATGGTGTTGATAAATACTTAGAAATTAGTGAAATAGTATTTTCAGGTTTCAATTTCGTGGTAAATTTTTTATTTCATGGTAAATATACGATTTTTATGACTTGATTTTGATAGGAAGTAATATTTTTCTGCTAACTGCTAGGAATGTCTTCAGAACACAAATTGTGTTCAATGAGTTTTGTTCACCTTTTTGTGAAGAAGGAACAACACACGTGTTTTCCCACAAGATGGCAGAGGCGAGTTGTGAAATTTATGGGCAAAGAGATAATGGAGGCACGCGAAAAACTGAAAATAGACGATACAGGCATGATAAACCAACAAGAATGAAGATATCACAGAATCACAGGGAAAACTTCAGCTTTAATTCACTTTTTTTGTGACCAGAGAGAGCAGTATGTATATTATTGTAAGTAAGATCACATATATACCATGGCTTTCCAATAGCAAGCCAAAATTGGATACAAGATCTAATTACAGTTATGTAAGATTTTATTTTTCTTTTAAATGAGTGTTTTCAGGTACAGATTTCACTCTCACATACATATTTTTGTATTCATATGGTGGAAAGGTGTTCATATATTAAGTCTGCTGTTAACTGAGTAGTTGGAACCCACAAATTATTTTGCCTAAAAAAAAAAAAAACACAAAGATATTTGAAGAGACTATAAAGGAAATTCGTTACAAGTGTAGTGATAAATACATACCAGAACATTTTATTTTATTAATAATTTTAATTAATATTTTATTATGCCAGATCTTGTTCTAAATCTCATTCAAATTGACATGAAAATCCCTATAAGTAATGAAATACTGCATAGGAGGGAGTTGCCATAAATATACAGTAAAGAGCTTGTTCAGTCATGAGAGGAACCATCATCAGTGGGCATACAATGATCTTCCCTGTTCCTAACTGAGAAATACAAACATGTTTTTCACACTACCTTCATCAAAATCCTGCAATTCTTTTTATTCTGGTCTAATTTAAGCTTGGCAAGAAAGTGAGTGGAGTATGAAAGCCAAAACAGCAAATTTCAAGCTTTAAGTAAAAGCTGGGGTTTTTTTCCCTGTTTTGTATGAAGCAGTTGGACTGTATGTCTGTCTCTCTACACATATATGTGTATGTGTACACCTCCTGCAATCCCCCCACCTATTTCCAGATTTTCCAACCCTTTTTTCCAAAAGGATATACACCTATATTGCTAATTATGAATACTAATTTACCATGAGAGTGCAAAGAATGACCATTTTCTGAAGACACTGTGTCCTGGTTTGGACAGGTGTCTACTAAGGAAGGCAGGAGTCCCCGTCCCACCCCGGAATGGAAAAAATGTAACCCCCTTCCTCCTGAACTATTATAATTTTGAAAATGAGGGGCTTTCAGGCAAATATATCAGAAATAGGAATAACAGGTCTTTACTTATATATATATATATATGTACAACAAGGCAAAGCAAAAAAAACCCAACAATAACTAAGGCGGTAACAAGTAATAGGAATCAGACCCCATTGACAGCTGCCGGGGCTGTAAGGCACTCTCCCCTTTGCTGCAGCGATGGCCGGAGCTGGCAGGGACGCTCCGGAGCGAGGTCGGGGAGCACGGGGGAAANGAGTCTCCATGTGGTGGAAACTATCAGTGGTGCAAACACAGGGGACAAGGCCAGCTTGCAGCAGCTCAGGAGCTGTCCACATGAATTTGGCCCTTCCCAAGTCACAACTCTCTGTGAAGGATGGTAGATTTACTTGAGGTAATGTAAAGCCTTCCTGTGAGATTTGCATGAGGAAATGGTTCATCCAAATGGATCCTGTGAAAAATGAGGTTCACTCTCCTGTGAGAATTTAAAAGTTTAATAAAAAGACAATAAGGGACAAAAACAATAAAGCAAAAGTTACAGTGCTGGCTACCCTTGGCTCTCAGCCAAGAGCACACCTGCTATTGCAGAGACACCCTTTACATACCTTTACTATTAATGCATATTCATAAACAATTAAGCATATTCAAACTTTTCCCCCAAACTAGTTTACATTTTCTAGGAACTGTTTTACATGGCTCCTCCTTGGGTCCGCCTTTTTAGAGCACACGGATTTCTTGGCTGTGGTTTTGGTCAGTTTTTATCACCTCCAGCTTGGGCCTTGGTCTATGATGTTCACAGATGGTACTTGCAGACAGTTGGCAAGTTGGTAGCAGGGGTCTTCATCTTACATTCACTGGATGTTATCCAACCAAGCAGGCAGTTCAGTTACCACAAGCATAACTATATCAGCTATTTTACTACAGAAATAAAGGCATTAGTTATTGTTACAAAAAACTGTGTATCTTTATAGCAAAGCTACTTTAACTTTATATATACAGCATTCACTTTAATATTTGCGGAAAGCCAATATTATGATATGCATTTATAACAATCCCAGCCAAAGTTAAGAATGGCTATTCAGAAAGCATGGCTTGGCCCCATGCCACACATGCACTTGCTGATAAAGGGTCACACTTGGATACCTGTGTCTTTCCAAAACACAAGAGGGGCAGCTGGGGATGTCTGCTCTACAATCCAGCAAGGAATTCTGACTGAGACAGACTCTTGGTCCTTTCTTCTGACACTGCAGGGTCAAGTTCCTACTTTGCAGCTTTCAGATGGTTTTACAGCAAGGTGGTATCACCTTGCCTTTCACAAGCAAGAAGTGTTGTCACACAGCCTTAAAGCCAGCAATGTAGCAAACTTGGGAGGAATGGATTGACTGTCTCAGCTGCTGTAGGGGGAACAAGGACAAGCGTGGTAGGCTGCAGGGGACAGGAAGAGCTTGCATGGAGTCTTTGTACAAACTCAAGTTTGCCTGTCTGTCCCTCAATTGCTGTTACTCTGTTGGGTCTTTGAGAGTACTATGATTTACAGAAATGCATGTTTTGATGTCAAAAAGACTGTGTAAGTCATCTCCTGATTGCTGAACAAATATGGGTGTTCCTTCCCTAAAGTCTTGGAGAAGAAATTCCAGTGGGAGGGATGTTCCACAAGTCATACAAAGAGTTCCAGCCTTAAGTGTTTAAGAGCTTTTGCTAATCTTTAGCACAGCTTTCCATAACAATTATAATTTGTGTTCAAAATTTGTTGTGCTGCCAATGACATACAGGAAGAACAAAAGATTCCCTTCATAAAAGAGATACACTTATGTGAGGAAAATTGCCTGTTCTTTTACCCTACATGTCTTTTTAAATTAACTATTTTTTTTAGTATGGTGCCTGGAACCAGATGCAGTATTCCTGAACTCAGTGCTTCTGACTTCACTGAAGAAGGAGTTCCCAGCACTGCTTTTGCTGAAATGGCATTTATTATAGTTTGGAATTTTTTTCACCTTTGACTACTGACCAAATTCTCATTTGCTTTGTAATTGCTACGTCCATTGAAGGTTTTGAAGGCTGATTTTTATTTCCTGTAGTTTTTTGACTACAAAAGTTTCTTTTTTCTTCATGATAATTTATGGCTTTTCTGTTTTATGCAAACTTTTGTTACCTCCATTTGCTAAGAGGTAGATTCTACCTCTGCTGAAATCATCAAGGGCTGCACTATTCTCATGAATGAAAGTTAAATAAAGTTATGAATGCCTTAAAACTAATTGATCATGTAAGTATTGTAAAGCTAATTGATCATGTTAAGTATCATGTAAGTATTATACCAGCAAGTGCAAATAAGGTACAGGCTTTATTCTGGCATCGTCTTCATATCCTTTCGTTTTAACCTGCTGCTGAACAAAAGTGACTCTCAGGTGTTTTTATATTTTCAAAACATTTTGTAGCAGCATGGACTGAGATGATTTTGTTTGCTAAAGTGAAAGTTTACTTTATAGATGTGGGGTTTTTGACTCATTTCAGTGTGAGGTTGACACTGTTGTTTGGATGTCTCGAAGAATGGGAAGAGTCTGATTCCCACAACATCCAGTTTTATTGCGTTGGAGTAAATTGATTTGATCCTTTTTCTTTCGGGTTATTTGGGGTTTTTTTAAATATATGAGCACAAATCATTAGCATGCATGTATATTCTCTCCCTTTCTAAGTCTTTTAGACTGGTTTTGGACCTTCAGATGTTGGTAAAAGCAGACAAAGCAAGAAATTATGAAGCAATTTAGCTATGTGATGGAGTTAAAAGCAAACCAAGCAGACCATGCTTTGTACAAATCAGTTTCACAGAAGTAAAATTCAACTTTGCTCCCGAAATCAAGTGTCTGCAAGAACCACCAGAAAAGCTGAAATTAAAAAGAATTTGCCTAAAATGTATTTTCAGTTTGCTTCTGCCATGGTATCATCTTTTTGAGGTAGGATTTATCTTATCCAAATAGAGGCTTCCAAATGCAAACCACTAGTGCTCAACTATAAATAAGAAATTTTCTTACCTTTTCCTTTTCCAAGTGTACTCTACCACATCCTGAAGAGTTTGAAAGTTTTACCTCTGTTGTGAGTTGACTTAAACTCTTTTGACTGCATTGTTACAGAAGAAAAATATACTCATTAAAAAGTCACTATAAAGTTTCATTTGGAAATACATAAAAAAAAAATCTGTATTCCAGACAAACTTGATACCATTACCACTTTTAGAAAGTACAATCAAAGGAGGTAGTAATAGAAGTGACTTTTGCGCTTTTGATTTTTATAATTGTGAAAAGAAAGTATAGCTCACATAAGAAGTTTCAGGTTGTTTGCGCTGTCTCACAAGCATGTGGTGGCTTGTAGTTAAGCACAACAGAACAAATGGAATTGGCATGTTCTTTCAAATTTCTGGTGAGAAAGCTGGATTACAAATTGAAGGGAATGATAATTAAATGGATGATATAAAAATTATGTTACTTTTTAAATTCTCACATGCACAAACAAGAACAGATATTGCTTGGCTTTCCACATTTTTTCCACATTGGAGAATAATATCATGTACTACTCTCTAAACACCCAAAAAGCAATACGCAAAAGTGTCAATAATTCATGTTTGTATATCACTTGGTTTTGTAAAGAAGAAGGCTGAATCTAGGATGTAAACCAGGTTCATATTGTAAAGAAAGTAAAAAAAAAATAATTTAAAGCACATTTCTATTTTGAAAAGTAAATAAAATATATGATTTCATGGGCATTTTATTTAACTCAGCATCTCTTAGTTTGGGCCATTTACATGTAACATTAAAATATTTCATGATAGCTGGCTCCAAAAAGAACTTGGAACTGGAAAGCGAATTTACCCTTTACATTTCACCGGAAACAAGGATTCTGAGATCATTGTTTTTTCAACTATTCTGTAGAGAACAGGCCAGAAGAAGATCTGATCCATTATCCCAGGTCTTTTCATATACTAATTGGAAAAGAATAAAAGTATTTTGTTCACATAACATATGAGCAGCTCTCTGAACACAAACAAGGAATAGAGCTATCAGTACTTTGCCATTACTTTCTAAATTAGAAGTTTTATAAGTAACACAAACTAAAGAAGAAGGAAAAAAGATTGAAATTCAAATTACAGTGGATTTAACGGTTCTGTTTGAATTTCAGTTTACAGCTGAAATAGAATGTTTTCTCTCTCCTTTACGTACTCCCAGAATTTCAGTCTGACTTTGAATAGATCTGAGGTTTTTCCAAGAGCTATCTTCCTCTGATTGAGAGGCTCCACATTTTTAATTATTGCTTACAAGCTGAAGAAATTCACTTGGATATGTAAAAACTTCATGAGATTCTGTAAAAAGACAGAGCAAAAAGACATTGCTGCCTCCAGAAGAGACTATTGCCCTCTCTGAGAAATGCTGCATGGAATACATTTTTTAAAAAATTTAAATAAAATGTATAATTAAGATTCAGGGACAATTTCACCTTTTTGCTTGGTTATTTTGATCAAAGTATTTCCATTTATCAAACAGTTTCACCATCAAACTGGACTACTCTGAAAAAGCCAAGAAAAAAGAGCCAAACCACTTGCATTTAAATACTACAAATCCATTTTTATATCTGCCAAGTTTTGCTGGGCTTCACACCAAAATTATGTGAAACTACAAATTTCTTACTGTGCCACTCTGGCTCTCCAAGGATTAATTTAGAAAAGAGGAGTAAAATCCCACACCCCGCGACACTCTACCAAGATTCTTTCTTTAAAGTTTTGTTCTAACAGGTTTTTTAGCTGTTTTCTACCTCTTTAGAGTTTTAGAGAATAAAACCTTTTAGCCAAAAGTTTCAAATCTTGCAGTGAGCACCTGGCCATGAAATCCTCCTAAGTTTTAATCATAGTACCAGTGCAATAGTATGAGTTCTCATACAATTAATTTTTTGACAACTGCCCTTTCCTTGCCTTCTTGATGGGGCAGTTCAGTACATTCCTTACAAATTATGGCACTGAAGCACTTCAGAAAACTCTTTTCATCTTCAAAGGTTTCTTCAGGCATTAAGTGATATTTGTTATGTGTTAAAACGTTGAGATGGGCCAGGCAGAGAAACAGCAGCCTCTTTGTAGGAGCAGGTGAAGGAGTAGAAGGTTTTGGGACTTGGTTCTACTTGCAGTTGTCCTCACATAGCTTTTTCTGCTGCCAGGCATGTTTACATAGCCAGTAATTTCACCCTGGCTTAGCCCCTAGCTGCCTGCCACAAAGTTCTGCACAAAATAATGCTGCGCTCAAACCCCAGCCTGGATCCCACCATCTGCTTTCTGGATGCACCAGGGTCAGCAGATCCCTCCCACCGCATCCTGGCCACCAAACTGGCTGAACACCCTGACCACTGCTTCACCGTGCCCCGTGGCACTGACGTCCCTCCTCCTGGGTTTCCTTTTGCAAAACAGAGACAGCCAGTGCTCCAGCGATCACTTGGAAGTAGTACTCCCCCTTCAAACAAGTGGGGTCCCTGCAGCCCTTCTCAGATCCTGCAGAGGGTGGTAGCTTTTTTAGGTAGTCTTTGCATCTCACTGAGTTACATGATACAAGCCAAAAATAAAGCTATTACAGAGTATTATGTTCAAGCCATTTAATTGCAACAGCCAGTGTCACAAATCTTGATTTTGCAGTATATGTAGTAGTGAAAGCCCTATGGGATAAACTTTCAAGGAAATTTTATGGGGTTGTGTTTAATTTCCTGTAGCACACGTACCACACAATACCTGCAGTAAAAGAGTTGGATATATGGTTCAGTGAGCAGCATGACTGACATGTGAACCAGAAAATCATAATATCAGGAACGTTTTTATTGCAGGCTCTTTTTCTTACCTAATTTTCCTTCTCTCCTTTGTATCTTATCAATGGACACATTATTTATTTTACCCATGCCTCAGTTTCTCTAACTGTACAATGATGAAAGTCACACCTCCCAAAGTGCTCAAAAATCTCTGGACAAACTCAGTACTTAAAAATCTCTGGACAACTGGCAGATCTGTTTAAGAGCAGTGGCAAAACTTTGCAAGCAAAAAGATTTCTGCAGTTACAAGATATACCACAATATGAGACTCTCTGTGACTGCAAAAATTGCATTGACCTAATGGTCCTTGACACACAGTAGTTTTCACACTGACAGTACAAATCCAGTCAGACCTAACAGACCAAGCACTGTCCCCAGGGTAGCTACCAAACTTTGGACTAGTAATGACATATACATCTAAATAGAAGTGGTTCCTTTCAATTTGTACAGATTTTTCCTGATAATATAAATGACATCTGGCGACTGAAGTCCATATATATATTGACACTTACTGACAGTCTCCACACAATTTCTGTACAAATCTTACAACTGAAGGGAAAACATTAGGAAAGAAAACAAAGCAAACAAGCAAACAAACAGTGCTTAAAGCGTCTGATTTCCTCTTACTGGGGTGCAAACCCTGCCCTAAATTACACTGTATTTCCTTCAGAGCATAGTTTCAGTAACAGATGTTTCACACCACCCTCTGATGAACAGAAAGAAAAGTTATGTAGTTTGAAATACTTCTCAGTATTTCCCATTCATTAGAGTATAACTCATATATCTGGCTTATATCATCATTTTCATGTGCTGTTGATCACAGTACATCAGTCATCACCCTCTGTACAGGAGATGCACCAACTCCCTATTTTGCATTACCTTCAGTAGCATACAGTAGTTCACCCTAAATGCTGAACCTGGACTTCTCTGTTCCTGACTGCCAGCATCTCTGCACGAGAGTCCTGGTGGAGCTCTTCTTGTGAAACAAAATCTGTTTCATACTGACTGCTTTAAAATTCACTTTTTTTCCTCTGTCTTTGAAATTCTGTTGATTTGTGAGTGGAGGATTCCTTTCATGAAGTGTTGAAGGGCCCCTGCAAGGATTCTGATCTGTGGAAGAAGGAGCTTGAGCTTTTTGATCACTGGCTTTATTTTCTGCATGAATCCTGATGTGTCAGCTTGATAAGTTTTTTCAGTTTTATTTTTGGTTTATTATGTTTCTCATTTTTTATTCTCCATCCTATTTAACAGAGGCTTTTGAATTCTCCGGCACTCCCAGGATAATTGGATGGGTAGGGAGAGGGAGCTCTTTATTATAAGAGATTTTTTGATATCAATATTGAATTTAGTGAATTCCACCTGCACTGTAAAATAATCTAGGATAGAGAGGAGTAGGTACTGAAACACTCAAGTTGTGTGTAGCTGTGGTTACCACCAAAATGCACTGGGTAAGTAGTGGACCCAAGTCACATGGTCTTCTAAGCTAATATGGGATAGTTCTTCTGCACCCTAAAGAACTTAGGGGTGCAGAGCATCCCACTGGCACTCAAGATATGCATGGAAATGTTTAAATGATGTGTGGCATATTGGTCCTGTTTCCCACATTCCTTCACCTGGATCTTGCTATACCCAAATCAGGATACTCCTTGTTAACTTCCCTGCCATCCTCTTCTCCTGGGTGGATACAGGTGCCCTGCAGGACTCCAGTGTTGCCCTCTGGCTGTGGTTGGCCAGCCCTGCCATTCCTCTGGGTGCAGCTGGAGGGGCATCCTCTCCCAGACTCCTCCCTCCCACACAGGGGCAGTTTTCTCCGCTGATCACCTCCTGAGCCCTGAAAGCTTTACAGTGTCGGTGGAAAACATTCTTGAAGCAGATTTCAAGGGAACATTAGAAACTTTATGTTTTGCAGATCCTTGGAAGTATCTCAGAGTTCAAGAGGAGTTTATTGACAACAGGAAATCTCCCCAAAGTGGCTGGTTGCTGCCTGAAGGGAAGTCAAGCAACAGGGGTGACAGTGCACTTACTTTTAGTTGTGAAACATTTTTCTCTTTGCTAAGGTTAATAATTTTAATGTTTAATTATATTTTCATTTGCAGTATGTACTATTCATACACTGATATTTTACCATCACTAAAGAAATATGTTTTGTTATCCTGTGTTAGATAGCTGTAGCCATTTTCTCAGCCAGCGTACTAAAAAATTTCAAAAGGGGATTATCCATTGTCTCCCTGCAGTGAAGATAATTTTCAGCATAACCATTTGGGCTTTCTGAAATTTGCTCTAGGTTTATCCTAGTGTTTATGTTTGGTCCCTTGCCTCAATTTCCACATTACTTACTGTTCTCCTAGATTTTCAACTGCCAGTTTATCATATTAAATGTCCTTCTGCACTTGTGGGCAATATAAAGTACAAAACTGTCTCTGGGTCCAAAATAATAGTTAAATACAATGAATTCTCCACGCAATCTATTGAAATAAAACATGAATCCTCCACTTGTATCTACCCTACAGCCTAAGCCATCGGTATGCAACATTATTTGCAGTGCTGTAACATCTTAAAAAATACTTTGTGAGTAAATCATGTTTCATAGTTGCTTTTGTGTTTCTGAAAGCATAAGCTAGAAGACAAAATCTGTTTCAAAAACTGATTCAAACTTCTGCATCCAGGAACACCTCTGAGACACAAACTTGGGTCTTGTCCAAGGGCACCAGCTGGGTGCAGAGCTCCAAGGCTGTCAAGGTTAAACCAGTTTACTCTGAATGAGCGATTATTCTAGTACAAACTACTCTTGACCAGAAGACAGAACGAGCAGTTTTAAGAGACATCAGTAACAAAGTCCATACTGCTGCACTGATAAGAAAGGAATAAAGGAAAAGTTTCAATTAACAGAACTTCGTTTGTATAAAACCTGTCAAGGGTGACCCTCAATGACATTGACAGAATTACCTGCATACTATCAGCATGTTAACTACAGTTGCCTTAACTTGTAAAGCTCTCACCTCCAGAGATGTTTCATACCTGCAACTTCAGTGGATGAAGCAGTCCTCCAGCAGATCTCCACTCATGTCCCAGGAAATTAATCTTCTACTGCTAAGGATCTAGAGTTCAAATCAACCAGAACTTTGAATTTGTCTTGCACTTGCACTCAGGTAACATTATTAGAAAATGATAAGACATGGAGAATTAACTTATGTGCAGAACACTTGCCCATAATTTCCCTCCTTAAAAAGAGATGAGGAAATACACATTAGCATACTTTTCTCACTGATATAGATACATATTTAAATGAGGGGATAGTAACAGCTAATGGGAAATGTAATTTGTAGTGAAAATCCTGCTTGAAGTAATGGGGGGGGGGGAAGACAGAAAAAAAAGGGGAACATCTTATTTTATGGTGCTGAATTGGAAGTTGTAAGTGTGTGCATTCATTTTTATGTAGTGTTTAGAATTATTAAAAGCCTAAGGTTTCTATTCCTTTAAATAATAGAAATATTAAGGCAACACACCCCCAAGGGTCTTTATTAGACTGTAGGTATTTCTATTCCAATGTAAATTTCAATAACATGAAATTGAGATAATTTTATTCATTCAATTATCTCCTGCTTTTCAACATACCACACATGGGATCTTTCTTTGTCATGCCTTTTTGCAGCAGTGAGCCTGAAGACAACTCATGTTAAATATCTAGTGCCTTACATGAGTTTTGAGTCTTGATTTTTTCAGCTTTCACATCAAATTAAATTGTTATAGCATAAAGTAATGAAAAGCAACATTTGTATTAAACTGTAGTTATGTTTATTGATTGATGCTAAGACCCAGGCATTATATTTCCTTTCACTTTGGAAAATAGATGAAACTTGTTTAGCTCAATCTTTATTCTTTCAACAAAACCAAGAAAATTTCTCCAGTGTAGTCTGCAAACTGACTATCTGTGCTGGCTTAGGAACAGAAAGACAACTAGGTGGTATACTTCTCTTAAAGATGTTTTTATCCTGGCTTTTTACTTCTAAACTCTACTTTTTTGCAAAGAGTTTTATTAAGCATTGTGCATCTGCATATGCAGCACATCTGAGTCACAACTTATATACCTACCAGAAAAAAAGATTAAATACGCATGTACAAAACTATCTATCAGAAACAAAGAACCTCTGCCCATCTTGTCATTTTTTGCAACAAGTTCAAGGAGCATGGCTTGACTTCTGCAATATGATAAATTATAGTTGTGGGCAGTCTTTTGGCCTCTAGGATCTGGAGAGAGTGAAAGCTAGGGGAGCAAAAGAAGAACTGGTGGCATGTGTATTCTGCATGTAGCCAGCTTCTCTGGAAGTCCTATACCAGCCCTAGTGGAGCAATAGGATTCCCTTTGGTTGGCCTTTTGTGTTCTGTGAAGTCAGCCCTCCTTCCCCTCCCAGAACAAGAGGGACGGTCTCCAGAATTACGCAACCTCCTTAAGAATGTCCTTTATTTTGAGGTCTACAGCGGACAAATAAGCATCTGATATCTGAAATCACTGCCTGTCTTCTTATCTGTTATTGTCTCTCAGTTTCTGCCTGTACTATTAGAATCTGTAAAAGTCTTTCAGGACAAAGGTCATTCCGTGTATACACACCATTTCTTAGGCTTGCCTCACGTCTGGCTACTCTCAGGGATGAGACTACGGGCCAGGTATTCTTGTCCACAAGGCATTTTCATTCTTACACTGCCAAATATTATTAAGTTAGTGATGGAACAACATGGGTTTTTTTGTTTTGTTTTGTTTTGCGCTTGTGCAACAGCTATCCAGATGGGGAAACGATCTGTGAAAATATTTCTCAGGCACTTGATTAGCAATCATTTGTGTTTCAAATAAGTGCTAGTACATTGGTGTCAGAGAGGTATTTATGTTTCCAGGGTCTCCAAGCATCCTAGTTCCTTTTAATTGTGAAGTGCTTAGCTAACTTTTTTTCAGAGGAAAGCTATCATTCAGGCTCAATTCCATCTTAGGTAAGCTTCAACAGGAGTAAAGTTTTTCCAGCAGGTGCAAATATGACAGTTCTATGTCCTAGCATGGTGTGTGACTTCACCAGATAGATGAAAAGGGAGATGTTGTGGACCCACTGCTGTCCTTGGACCATCAACATCTCACCAGCTTGAGACCTCCTGCCAACTCCTGGTGAGCTCAGTGCCTGCTTGTGAAGTGCTGTCTGAAATCTGGTACTGGGTGAATAATAACTAAAACATTATAAAAATTTCAAACTGTCCCCACTGAAATACCATGCGAATGTTGCACTGCACAGATGAAAAAAGAGGACCAGTTCAGAATTACCAGTCTTCCATTTGTGATCAAAACTGGCTACAAGTTCATTGTCCCCCCAGGGCACAAAGCTAGTTCATTAACCCACTGCACTAGGCAGACCTTGCACTGACACCTTGTGCTAGTGATTTCTCATGCAGAACCTGTCATTCCAAGCAAGAAGCAAGTATGTGTCCTTGGAGTTGGAACTAGAGAAAATGTCATTGTGATTTAAGTAACAGTGATCAAAAGTAGCTAACTCAAATCAGTAGGACTCAATTCCAGGCCTTTATACTAATCCAAAATAAGTAAAGAACATCATGTTCAAAGAAACGATTTTTGTATAAGACTTGACTTTTAAGTCTGTGTGCAAAAATATTCTTTTTGATCTGAGTTCAGTGATTTTCCTCACTTATCTAAAATGAGTTAGCAACACAGGTAGTAAATGAAACTTGAATATAAAACAAAAACAGCACTACACAACTGTTTCTTTATGGTTTTACCAGCTCAAGAAAGAATCATGTTGAGAAACTATTAATAGCGCTCTTAGAGCATTTTACTTATTAGGTTATTGTGGCAAAGTGAAGCAGGGGTAGAGAGGTGATGGACTCTGGGACATGTTTTTCCCTTGGCGTTGAATTCCTGTGGTTGGAAATAGCTTGGGCTATCGCTTTTTCTGGCTTACATGATAGATGCACTTAAAGATCATTTGTGCTTTCTGTGTCAATGGTACATTTCGGGACACGTTTACAAATTCATACGTAGACTAAGGAGGTGGCAGAAGAGTTTCTACCCTGTATGCTGTGGTGCTGAAGAACCAAAATTCTGACTGGGTTTCAGAGCAAATATGGCATGTTGGAAAGTAGGTGTTAAATGTAACTTTCTGTGACAGTTGGAACACGCTTAAATGAATTATATATTAAATTTCTGTACTGAAAAGTCACCGAGTAGCAGCATCGGCATTGCTGTTAATTGCTAATGAATCAAGCTATGCACTCCCAGATGTTCAAGCATAGAACTGGCCATGGAGTTTATACATGGTAGATTTGTAACTTGACAGGTATCAAAGAATTTCAGGATTTTGGACTCAACCAGCTTTTGGTCAACAGACATTTCTGTAATGTTATGTTTGCATACTAAATATGGTTGTAAGGATAGGGAGCCAAGTAGGAAAAGGCTATAGCTAGACTTTTCTTCATTTCTTTGTCTTCTATAGGTGTGAACCTGTATATTGTAATGCTGCTTCTTCATTTCAACCGAGTCTTGCCATGTTTTTCTAAGCATATGCTGTCTGAGTTGTATAACTCCTCCTGGGTTTGCTCTGATTTATTAACTTTCTATTTTCTCTAGGACTTTAAATCAGCAGGGGATATACAAATCACAAAAAACATTTACTCAAGAACAAATTTTTACCTCACTGGAATAAAAATATATGTGTACAAAAATAAAGCCTTTGGATAATATTCAGAATAGATGGAGACATGAAATTTCACAGTGAAGCTGATCTGTGGTGGGTGGAAGTGCTTGTTTTAATAGCAAAAATATGGCAATAGCTGCACTGTGCAACCTGTACTCTAGATGAAACAGCATAAATGTTGTAATGCCCAGTCATTCAGCAGCGAAAAGAGTAACATTTTCCAAATGGGCTATTTCTTTATTCAAACTGCCTTCCATTTTGCAGGTGATAGCTCCTTCTCTCTGCTTGTCCAGCTGTGGTTCCCATCAAAACACAATGCTCTGGGAATTAATTTGTTGCAACAAATTCCCTTTATAAATAATAAACCAAAGATTTGTCTCAAAGAATACCAGGACAGCTGTCAAAAGAGGTGAGATTCATTTACAAAGAGAACAAGGAGATGTAAATGGATGAGGTAGGAGCAGTGGGAAAAGGAAGCCTGGTGTCTAAAGGTTAATGTACAATGTAACAAAACACATAGGGCACATTTCAGGAAAAAAGTCAGAGAGAGACATTTGAAATATGAGAAGCTACATCCCATAAATCATATGAATCACTAGCTCATGAAATTATGAGAAAATTTATTTTTATTCTAGAATAGCAACTGATCTGGCTTGGGGAAAATTTTCTTACCTATTCAGCAATAGAATATGCAAAAATATTTACTTCCAGCTTGTATTGGTTGGAGGATGGCACCTACTTTTATTCATTTCCAAATCCTGGCTGTTCCTGTATCAGCACAAAGACGTATAAAGCTATAAAAAGTAGTCTACAGTCATGTGACACCTATCTTTTGAGATCCCACAGATATTCATGTTTTACTGAGTCCAAGTGAATTATTTTTAGTTTCTATTTGGATAACTACTCTGGTGATTAACACCTAGGAAAACGCAAGTGCAGGGAATAATCCATGCCAACTTGATTCTCAGTTTTCAGCTCTCGAACATGCAGAAAAGCAATTAGATTTTCTTTATATTTTTATGGTGTATAATAGCATTAGTGCTCTCTAAGTCACGCATTTCCTGACAGCTAATGGTGGGTTGGGTTAAGAGCCCCTGGGTTTATCTTAGACCTCTTACTCTCCCAGCCAGTCATTAGCTGCCAGGAAATGTTTGACTCAGGGGTCATTATTGCTTAAATATTGCCTTTAAAAGCTTCTCATGGCTATCAATTTATTTTGCTTTTGTGCTGTGTTAGTAGGCATAAGTAGTAATACTATTAACTATAATAACAAATCAGGCAAATAATAAAGGCTCTGCAGGCCAGGGACAGGGCCAAGACAAATTATTTTCTACATATTTCTAGTTTAGGGTTGGATACTGACACTGTAATAAATCCAAACAAGAAGAGTAAGTACCAAGTGACTACTAGAAGAGAAGAGGCAAAAGGAGAAAGGGAGAAAAGAAGAGGGGGAAGCAGTTTCATGGCAAGAGAAAAAAAGAGTCAGAGGGAAGGAGTAACATAATGCCAAAGTCTTGAGTGAGGAAATTTGCATTCCTGCCAATGAGAAAAGCTACAAGGGCATACTGCAGTATGCCAAGTAATTGCACATATTTCATCACCAGTATCCTCTTGCATTTTCAGTTTTTTATACGCAAACAACAACTTGTGGCTTTAGGCTACAGTACAAATATTAAATGGGGCACTCTCTGTGATTTAAGTACAAGTTTCCTGCAAGAGAAGATCTCATCTGAAATCCCAAGAAGCAGTCAAAAATAGAATGTTGCCTCAGTGTGAACCAAAACTTTATTCCTTTTTCACCTGGTGAAATTGCAGCTCAGTTTCTCATCAGCCTGAATCCATTATCATGAATATTGCTTTCCACCATCTCTTACCTTGTAAAGTCGTTCAGCTTTTCAACCTGTACTCAGTTGTTCCCCGAAAGAGAAGCTGACCCCCACCTGGCTACAGCCTCCTTTCAGGCAGTTGTAGAGAGCAATAAGGTCTCCTCTGAGCCTCCTTTGTCCAAGGCTAAACAACCCCAGCTCCCTCCGCTGCTCCTCATCAGACCTGTGCTCCAGACCCTTCCCCAGCTCTTTTGCCCTTCTATGGACACACTCCAGCACCTCAGTGTCTTTCCTGTAGTGAGGGACCCCGAACTGGACACAGCACGTGAGGTGTGGCCTGACCAGTGCTGAGCGCAGATGGACAATCACTATTGCTGATACAGGCCAGAATGTCCTTGGCCTTCTTGGCCACCTCAACACACTGCTTGGTCACATCCAAAAATACAAAACGTTGCATGCTTTTAACTGCCTCTATACGCAACCACCAAAGAAAAGCTTTCACTGCAAGCCGAAGACACTGTAGTACACAGTGTACCACCCTAAGCAGCCACCAGGCTACTGTTGAATTCCTAGCCCCTTTTTTGCACTATCTTCACAATCTTCATTCACTTCAACATTTACTCATATAAATTGTCCGTGAATGAGTCAGCGTTCAGCAGTGAGACCTCCCACTGAGCAGCATTTTAGTGAAGCACTTTTGTGAGCACTCAAGCTCATCAATATTTCAGTAAACTTTGGGCAAATATATTTCTAAATTATTCTCAAAGCAGACTGAAAGTTGTACTTAAATTAAGCGTATAGAAGTTAAAAGCACATTTAGGCATATTGGATATCAAGTCTAATATATTCTGTTACTACGTCTGAAAAAAAAAATAAATGAGAGAAAAAATTATTTCTCTAAATATCAATGTGCCTATTGTGGAAACCATAAAAAGTGTACTACCTTCAACCCTATTTATTTGATTACATTATATTATCACTACAAGCCTCACTCAGAACTGACAAGATCTATTAAGCTAACCCTGTACATTATTTTGCAAAAATAATTGGAAGCCATAATTATCTAAATTTAAGTTTGATGTCTGCAGGTATGTGCTACAAACAGGATCCTAGCTGAGTTTCAACCTCAGGTGAAAGTTGCCCTAGAAAGAAATGTGAAAAAAGTAGTATAATAAGATGATCAATACTTCCAAACTGATGCATTTTAGAATTAATTTCAAGTTAAATGATTAATCTAACTCAGTATTATCATAAAATTATTCAATATTGTGAGGAAAGATTCATTCTGGGTAAGGAAAATAGTGCTGCCAACACCTGCAGAAGGAACGGTTCCCTGAGCTCTGGATTTGAAACAGATACATTTATTCCTAACTGTATTTGGCCTTTCAGAAGTAGATAGATGTATGAAACCCTCATAAGTTTGAGTTTCCCCATCTCAAAGGCAGCAAGAAAAACATCCATCTGAATTAGTGAACTGCACTGGGGTATTACTCCCTCAGTGGTTTACTGGATCAGTTTTCTAATTAAAGAAACTAATTCTTAGTAGTTTTTAACTTACCACAGTGTTCAGAGTTCCAAACAATAATCTTGAACCCATAATTTATCTCAAATTGACACTGCAAGACCACTAAGGTTTTGAAGTCTAGTGTTCAGAAAATGAGGAACAACCAGAATAAAGCTGTGCCTGATATTTGCATTCACCCTCCTTATGCATATGCATTACCTTGCAATCCTGTCTTACATAACAGCACACAAGCTGTTCCACAGGGTGCCTGACTCAGTCAGGGAAGGGTAATCATTTAGTATTCCCTTTTATCCTCACTGGAAAGGCTTCAGGCCTCACTTAATGCATACAACGGGAAACCATCAGTGAATTAAAAGTTAATTTATTTCCTCACTAATATTTCTATAGTAATTTCTTTATGGTCTCAAGGACTGGATTTTTAAAAAAAATATGTTTAGATACCTGTTCAGACTGCCAGTAACCTCCATAAAATTTAAAAAAAATTTTCTTTGTCACAAGACTCTGCAGCAACTGTAAGCACGTGTGTGGTGGTCACCTCTGGAAGGAGTTATCCAGAGCATCCATCCCTCCCTTGCTGCACTGAAGGAGGATTCACTCTCCTATGGTACAGCCCCAATGACCATCTGGCAGAGATCAGGGCTGCTCTTTATATTTCCCTGTGTTTCTGTCATACCCATCTGATACCATAGTGTGACTGTTTGGGTCTGGCCAAGGTGATGGGGAAGAAGCTGGGGATGCAAAGGGGCTCAGGTGCAGCTGAAAAGGCCAGGCAAGAGGACATTTCAGTTTGGGAGAAGTAGCTAACTGGTCCAACAGTGACTGCCTGTCTCTGTTCTCCTAGGGTCAAAGGCTAGCAGACACTGTGGGATGTGCATTCATCAGGTCCTCAAATGTTGCAGAAGCACTTCAAGAGAGATTAGTCCAAGGTATGAAAATCCTGGCTGGGAAAGCCTTAACAAAATGGAGATCACAGATGAGTGACAGGGAGGTACGTTGTATAGCTCAACATGGTAGCCCAGATTCTTGAAGATTCATTAATAAATGATAATAAATTAGCTTTTTTGGTAAGCTGCAGAACATAATCTGCATTAGGATTTCTTCTGCATGCTTCTAGAGCACAATGCAGAGATCTGCCAGTATTCCAGACATTTTATTTAAGTTCCTCATACTTTAGCTTCATTCTTTCTCATTTTCCAGTTTGTCACCATCCATTAAGTATGTTTTTCTGGTGCATTCAAATGTGATCTTTCTTGCTGCTTGTATCTTGCAATCCTGGTCTGAAAAGAAATGAAAACCATCAAACCAGTGTCTTTAAGCCTCAGAAGTCTGTGGCTCTCCATGCCAGCCCTCTAAGATGTGAGGTGGTTGTTGTGTAGCTTCAACTGAGGACAGAAACTTTAATGCCATGCTTCTGAGTGCTGCACTAGGTCTGCAGTGCTGTACAGCTCTGAGGGGTATGTGTCTCTGTCCTGCAATACCAAGTGAGGACTGCTTGCCAGGATTTGTGTCTGGAATTTGGAGCAGCTCCTTGGCTTGTCTGGAAATTCAGATTTGTAATTTTGCTCTTCAGACATTTTGAGTAGGCAGGCAGTTGTTACAGTAAAGTTGCAACTGATCCTTCCCCAACAAAAGAGGTAAAAGCAATCCTATACAAGTCTTCCAATTATCCTGCACTGTGGTCTCGGTGGTCATAAAACTGTCCATTTTTCTTGTCATACTATCACAGCTTGGAACACACGATGTCAGTAACTGAAAGGCGTAGAAAGGCCAGTCTTCTGGTGCAGAAATTGATTATATCATGTGAATTAGGCAAGAAATATCTCACTACTGCTTTTCCTTTTATAGATTCACTGTAATAGAGCTTGTGCAATATGAAACTACTGCTGCCTTCCCTCTTCTTGAGATGAATCCTGAAACACACTGTTTCATTACTGTTGCTGACCGTACTCTGCAACCTTCCTGGAGACTGGTATGCCCGTGGAAATAATCAAGAGACCATACTTTGCGTGGATGTCCAGAGATTTTATTTCACCCAGCTCTCGCTGGGGGCCTAGGCCAGACTGAGGGCCCATGGGAAGAACACCCGAGTTTCCTGGGCAGAGTGACAGGTAAAGGCCAATGAGAACAGGACTAGGTCACATGTGACCAGAGAGCAGGGAAAAACCTGTATTTCCCAAACCCTTCCAGGGCCCCTTTTTCCCAGGGGAAGTGGGGGCGAGCCCCAACACATTACTTGCTTTTTCTTAAATATAAGATAGAGCAGAATGTCATAGTTGGAGATTTGTGTGATCAGTTCTCCAAGTGCACATCATAAAAGGCATGAATTACTCCAATGAGTACATGGGCAAGACACACAACTCTGTGAGGACTGGAGAAAAAAAAGAGGGGAAACGTCAAATCTAATTCTTTGTCATGAACTGACTTCATACAACATGCTTCTCTTCTACCCAAGTGTTATGATCTGCTAATTTTCTCTAAACAACCATATGAAAATAGGTCTTGAGGAAAACAGTGTATTTTATCTATATTGAAGGAAAGTGAGAAAGCAATATACATGGATCCACAGAATAACCCACATGTACATAACTGAGAGCAACTGAGCTATTCAACTATTTTTTTCAGGATATGAATATGGTGGATATGGTCTATTGTTGCGGTGGCCCAGCCCACGGATGGGCTGTTCTCAATGATAGTCAATCAGGGCATCCAGTGGGTGGATTTCCCCGCCCAGGACAGCGGGTCTGATGGCAGGTCTGAGGAGGGTGCCGAGGGCGGCACCGATGTATAAGCTGCATCCCCACTGGATGCCACTCTAAGTTAGGGCCACTGCCCCCCATTCTGGCAAGTTCCATGTCTGTTTAAGAATGTTTAGTTTCCCATTGGTTTCTCCCTGTTGCTCCCTCCTCCCTGTTTCCCCATTGGATATGATTTGTACCCTCCCAGTTTATGTCATCCTTATGGTTATGTATGTACCTTGTTCCATATTCTATTAATTGCTGGAAGGTTCTCTTCAGTTAAGCCCCTCATTGGTTGTTTTAAAATGAACCTTCCCCTGAGATTTGTTAGCTGTCATCCCATGTCACTTCCCCATTGGTTCACCCTCTTTGTACCTCCCTTCTCCGCCCCCCCTTTATAAGTGTCTGTAACGGTTACTTTGTGCTCTTTGTAGCATTGCTCTCTTGGTGCTGAGTTCTCCCGGCCCCTGGGTCGGGGAATGAAGACTGGTTTGCTGCTACATTGCGCCCTTCTCTCCTCCTTTACCTACGCCGCTCACTACTCTGTTACGCCAGACTGCTGCTTGCTCCACGCAGGAGCCCTGAGCAGTGACAGGAGATCTGTCTGCTTGGCTGTGGCTTTGCCCCTGACCAGGACGCCTCAGCAAGACGCCTGCTTGGCCTCCGGGCCGCCAGCGGTCAGCGTCAGTCTATAAACAATATATTCAGTAACAATGTTTCTGCCTAGAAGACAGAAATTAGAGCCTTAAAGGAAGGGGGATTTTTTTTTCCCACAATTTTGACACAATATTGAAAAATTAGCTCTCAAGAATTTTAAAACCAAGGAGCTAGCAATAAACTCAGAAATACCTTGTATTTAGTGCAGATAAAATAAATGTAATTTGAAGCTCTAAATATGCAAACAGCAAATTTCAATAATACTACATTTCAATGCAATATTACATTTATATGGGATCACAGAAGTCAAAAACCCATTAATTTAAACTCTGTGGGCAGGCAGGATGTGATTTAGTTATACCTCAACAGTCTTACAATGTACACAAGGTTTTTATTTTCCACAACCAGGTGGAACTTTTCACTTGCTATGCAGCTGGTCCCCTGACCAGGAGGGAGTTGCTGCTGGAATGGTTGCTTGATCTTGGCCAGAAGGAGCCCAGACCAACACACTGGCCATTCTATTTTCTTTGCGTTTGCATCCAGTTGGTGCCCAGTCACTACAGGGGTTCCCCAGGGCTCAGTTTTGTGTCCAGCCCTGTTTAGTATCTTTACTGATGATCAGGATGAGGCATTATAGTGCACTATCAGTCAGTTTGTGGAGCTGGGTGGGACTGTTTATCTGGAGGGCAGGAAGGCTCTGCAGAGGGATATGACAGGCTGGACTGATGGGCTGAGGGCAATGATATGAGATCCAAGAAGGTGAAATGGGCCCCAAACTCCAGTCACAACAACTCCGTGCAGTGCTACAGGCTGGGGCAGAGTGGCTGGAAAGCTGCCCAGTGGAAAAGGACCCGGAGGTGCTGGTGAACAGCAGCTGAACATGAGCCAGCAGTGTGCCAAGGTGGCCAAGAAGGACAATGGAATCCTAGTTTGTATCAGCAATGGTGAGTCCAGTAAGAGCAGGGCAGTGACCATCCCCCTGTACAGGGCCCTGCTGAAGGCACATCTTGAGTGCTGTGCCCAGTTCTGGGCCCCTCACTGCAAAAAAGACATCGAGGTGCTGAAGCATGTCCAGAGAAGAGCAGTGGAGTTGGTGAGGGGTCTAGGGGTTAAGTCCTAGGAGGAGCAGTTGAGGGAGCTGGGGTTGTTGTTTCTGGAGAAAAGGAGGCTCAGGGGAGACCTTATCAGTCTCTACAACACCCTGAAAGGAGACTGTAGTCAAATGGGGGTCAGTTTCTGTCCCTGACAAACAGACATCTGGCATCAGGACAAGAGGAAATTACCTGAAGCTGCACCAAGGGAGGTTCAGGCTTGACACCAGGAAAAATTTCTTCATGGAGAGGGTTATTCAGCATTGGAATTGACTGCCCAGGGAAGTGGTGGAGTCACCATCCCTGGAGGTGTGCAAGAAATGACTGGACACAGCACTTAGTTCCATGGTCTAATTCACAAGATAGCGATTGGTCAAAGGTTGATCTTGGTAGAATTCTTTTCTAACCTAAATGATTCCAAGATTCTGTGGTCAGGGTCCTCTTGTATAAATAGCTTGCTTGTGACCATTAATATCAATATAAACTGCCTTTAAAAATCACCAGAAAATCAATGCATAATTGTGTGTGAACAGTAACTTTTCAAGCTACTTCAAATATTTGAAGTAACTGCAGGTAATAAGACACTGGTAAATTGAATAACTTTAAAGGAAATAAAGTAACCCTATAATTTTCAGAAGTTTTTATTATAAATCCTTGAAGGAATATTTTATTTCTAATCCCTTTTAAATAAGTAGAAATTCTCCTTTTGATCTAAATAAGTGCTGAGTCACTCTTCAGTTGAGACCATATTTACAAGAACAAAGGCATTATTTACACATTTTTAAAAGTTTTCAGCAATCTTTTTCTTTACATCTTATATAAATATGGCAATTGTCAATCCATATTCAGAGCTACACAATCACCAGTTTTCTGAGGTTGGCAAACACCTCCAGAGGCCATCCAGTCCAACTTCTACACCCTGCCATCAGATGTTTACACACATGGGTAAAATACCAACATGAACAGCCTCAGCTCTCTATCCTCAGTTTGTGTAAAATTTGCTTCATTCTCCTGTTTCCTTTGTGGCTGTTTGCTGGACTCACTCCAGTAAGTCCACGTCTCTCTGGTACTGGAGGGATCAGAACTGGACTCAGCATTCTAGGTTCATCTCATCAGGCTTAAACAGAGAGGAAGCTGGCTCCTCCTTGATCTGCTGATAGTGAGTCTCCTGATGCAGCCCAGGATA
This sequence comes from Mystacornis crossleyi, assembly GCA_013400655.1. Classification (NCBI taxonomy): domain Eukaryota; kingdom Metazoa; phylum Chordata; class Aves; order Passeriformes; family Timaliidae; genus Mystacornis; species Mystacornis crossleyi. Next base: position 39,818 of record VYZQ01022132.1, read on the forward strand.
CCCACTGGTCTTCTTTGATGCAAGAGTACATTGCTGGCTCATGCCAAAAAAAAAAAAAAAAAAAAAGAATGCCAAGTCCTTTTCTGTGTTGCTATTTCCTAACTAGTTGGCTCCTGGTGTGTACTGATACCCAGAGTCATTCCCTCCCTGGTGCAGAATTTGGCATTTCCGTGAAAATTAACTTCAAGAAGTTCCTACTGGCCCATTTCTCCAGCCTGTGCATATTCCTCTGGAAGGCAGCCCAGGCAGCCAGCCAATCAGCCCCTCCTCCCTATTTTGTGTCATCTGCAGAACTGTTAAGAGTCTGTTCCATCCTGGCATCCTGCTCACTGTAAAGAGGTAAAACCATATTAATCCTAGTGGTCCTACTGACCACTGGGGTACACCACTGGTGATACTACTCCAGCTGAGGATTTTGTGCTGCTGGTCACAACCCTCTGTTTAATTTCCTTCTTCTCCTCCTGTTTTTTGTCCCCAGACACAGGAGTGTTATTTATTTTCTCCCAGTCCTTTGGAAATTTGTTGTCTACCATGAAGTGAACAAAGGTGATCAAGAATTGCCTCAAAATGGACTAGTGGCTGCATCCTGTGACACATGATGATTTTTTTGTCTGTAGAGTTTGTTTAAATATTTCCTAACCTAATTAAATTGCAGTTGAGTGTAAGTCCTAATTTTTTGCCTTCTTTCTTCCTCTCAGGACCTTGGATTTCACCACCTCCTAGATTGCTTGTTCCATGCTCTGTTTCCCTTCCCAAGATACTGGGGTGGTTAGGTCACTCAGGAAGACAGATATCTGTCAAAATGAGGCTTCTTCCACTTGTTTGAAGAACACATCATCTAATTTTTCCTGACCAGGTCACCTGTAGCAGTAGTGTTGTCCCCCTGCAAGGCTGCCCATTCTCATCTTCTGTCTAGCCCCAGTCCATCACATCTGGATGGCTTAAGATTCCTCCCTGGGTGGAGCATCATGCATCTCCTCTGCTCCCTCATTAAGTCAGGATGCTACATCACCTGCTTTGTAGAGGAGCCATTGTTCAGAATCTGGGACTAAAATCTACAACTTCTGGCTTTGAAAAATTGTGGCAATAGGAAGTCCGAGTAAGTCACCAGACTTGGCCTGTATATAGCTGTTGAGTGTTGCTTGTGTTTTTTTCTTACTTGCTTCCATAGGCTTTTGTGATGTTGTTAGTACATGTAACAAGTGTGTCTCCTTAGTTTTGTGGTCCAAGCTCATATATTTAAAACAAACCTTTTCTATTAAGTAATCACCAACAAGCACCTTTTTTTCCCCAGTACTAAACATTCACAGTTACAGTTAGTTTGAGTCTGCTTCTCCTTGAAAAGTAGAAGAGCAAACTTCAGAGTGTGGTGGTGACATATAGCAGACTGGACGGGTCTCATTGAGAAATCTGTCCAGAACAGAGACTACTGCATATCTAATCCTATTTATGGGAATTGTGTATTATTTCAGAGTTCTGTCCAAGTTCAAAAATATTTAGAAAGTGATAACTAAGTTACATATTGCATTAGGGAGAAAAGTTGGAGTTGGAGCTTGCCCCCACTTCCCCTGGGAAGAGGGGCCCTGGAAGGGTTGGGACATACGAGTTTTTCCCTGCTCTCTGGTGACATGTGACCTAGTCCTGTTCTCATTGGCCTTTACCTGTCCCTCTGCCCAGGAAACTCCGGCGTTCTTCCCACGGGCCCTCAGTCTGGCCTAGGCCCCCAGTGAGAGCTGGGTGAAATAAAATCTCTGGATATCCATGCAAAGTATGGTCCCTTGATTATTTCCACGGGCATACCTGTCTCCAGGAAGGTTGCAGAGAACTGTCAGCAACAAATGGTGGAGAATAAAGTGGGCAAAAGCCTATCGATCGATCCCTGGAGACAGTGACCCTGAAATAACCAAAATTCTGAAGATCCCAAAAATTAGTGAGTAAAAAACTCTCCAGATCTCTCTCATCTTGTCTTTGTTTTGCTGTTCCCTCTCAGATGATGGAGGATGTGGAGGAGTGGGAAGGATGGAAAGGAACATGGCTGACGAAGTCATAAAGAGAAGTCTTTAGTGAAATTGAATGGATCCTTCTACAGCAATACATGGATTCTGACTTTATGCAAATTCAAGAGAGGCTGAACTATTTCTGTGACTGGTTATTTAAAAACTTTTCTTATGTTTCTTGGGACTTGG
>VYZQ01022135.1:0-15196 GCA_013400655.1 Mystacornis crossleyi
ATAAAATAAAATAAAATATTTGTCATTACATCACGGATTATTTCAAAGCCTCAAATATAGTGATTTTCATACAGGATTTCTTGAGCTCATTATTTGTGCCTTAAAACAGATATGCTTCTTAAATATCTGTGTGGACACTGAATGACAACATGCTAAAAATGTTTAGAACATCTCAAAACAATTTCTTTGAACTGCACTGAGCAGCCAGTGCCTAGGAATATCTTCGGGTCTTGGTGAAGAAAAAAATCCCAAAAATATTAGCATAGTCTCCTGAACTGGATGACTGTTTACCTTTTCTTGCAGGCTTTCTGGTTTAAGAAAACCCCTGCTTTCAGACTAGGATGCCAGCCATGTTGGATCACATTTTCAAAGCTAGACAAGAGCAAACTCTTCTACTAAGGCAAATCTGCCCCCGTGAGCTTTAATAAAGCAATGCCAGTTTAGGTTGATTTTAACTGTGGGCTTAAGGGTCTTATTTCATTCATATCTGTATTTGTACAGTATCTGTCTAAATGGCAATACAACAAAATCCTCATAACAAACTTAGCCCAGGACAAAGAAGCTGAATTATCTTTCAGGTTTAAACATTTGCTGCATTTAAAATGTTTTTAAAAGAAATGATAAATATGAAAGGTTTCAAGAGTTAGCCTAGTTTCTGAGAAGAGCATTCAACAATGAATCTGATGAGATTTGAAACCTACATAATTAAGTTTTGCACACATGAGCCTGGAGTTAATTTTTTATGCATCCTAATGTTTCTGTAGTGCTTCATTTTTTATTGGCTAGCTGTGATGCTTTAGCTGCACTCTTTTCTTGCTCACACAATAATAAAATGTACTGTATCTTTGAAAGACCCTGTCCTGGCACTGGTTCTGAAGGAGCTTTATTTTCACGGTACCAGTTGTATTGGTCTCCAGAACCAACCCACACAGGGGTTTGGATTAGGAACCAAAATACACAAGAACCAAAATGCTTTAAGAGTCTGAGAGAAGTATTTACAAGACTAGCTTCAGCCAAGGGAAGTGAGTCCTCCTCAGTTCCCTCTGGAGGACAGAGGCAGACTTCTCTGGGAGCAGCTCATGTCAGCTAAATCTCAGTGTCACCCTCAGTTGCCTTAAATCTTGTAGTGGTTTCAGTGTCAGCACTATCCAGCCTAAGGAGCTTAGGGCTCTAGACGCTTGCATCCTCCAAAGTTATAGAAAAATATCTTAGGAGATCGCTAAATGCCTCTGACCATTTTAGTGTCTCCCTGCCATGGATCCCAATGGTTTCAGTCCTCTCCTTGTACATGCGCCAGATTTTCTTTTCAGTCTTTTTCCAACCAGAACATTTACAGTATGATCTGGAAAATAGATAACTTAGACTGCAAGTCAGATACCAGGTTTCTACACTTGAAACAATTTAAAGTGAAGTAAGAGCTTAATTAAGTTATGACTTAGATGTTAAGGTAACTAGCTTTGTACTTTCGAAACAACTTTTACTAATGGAAAATCTGTGCCTTTAGTTACATAAATACTTTTAAATACTTCTCCTCATCCAAAAAAGAATTTACAGCAAAAGAGACAGTGTGTGATACTTAGACTGCAGTATGTGGAAACTATTATCCAAAGAAAGAATCCAGGGAGAAGGGAAATAGTCTGCTTATTTTAAATACAGATGTCTGATGAATTTCGTAGGGCTTTCATACTGGTATTTCTGCTAGCATTTGTTTTAACAGCAATAGGAAATCCAAATAGTAAAAATTCAGCACTCAAGCAGTGCTTCAACAGCAAAACTGAGGGGACAAGACCTGAGATTCCACATCATTTTTTCCTTAGGACAAACCAAACAAAAGGAGACTTAACAGTTACCACACATCTCTCTTCTTCCCTTTATTTATTGTGCAAATGCATAGCCATCCCAGGTCCTAGCACTGGGCTAGGTCTTTCTCACTGCAATTCTGTTACATCAATTTGTTTGCCCACTTTTTCTGTCTCCCTCAAGCCCTGGTGTGCACCCGAGATGCTCAGCAGTGAAGGCTGCTCAGCCACCTGCAAGGCTCCCCCCATGAGTCAACACTGGTGTGACCACAGAATGATGTGAGATTTGACATATGGCAGAGCAGGATCACTGTGCTTTTGGACCAGATCTAGAGGTACAAATCAGGACATTTACAAGCCTGCTGGCATAAAACACCCATTGATATTTCAGAATTTGGGGTGATTTTAAACCCCAGATGACTTCCATCTACTTTTTTAGGCACCTAGGTCTAGTTCTGATGTAACCCTTCTTTTGAAACAAGAACTTCAGAGAGGAATAGAGCTTAACCACAATTTATATTGTCTAACTGGGCATTGACATAAATACTCATGATATTTTATGAATATGTGTGCGCATACACACACACACATACACAAATATATAAAAATTTGTACATACACATCAGGTATCATTTTCAGTGGTCCCTAGGGCTACAAACACATAGGAGAAAGGAAGAGCGGATCACATGGTGGCAGCTACCCACACACACAGACAGACTGTGCTGACAGGCTGAAAGAAGAGACAACATGATGCACAGGAGAGCAGGAATGTGAAACGTGAGAAAGGCAGTCCAGGTTCAGTGACAGGAAAGCCCACTGATTTCAGTGCAGGGCCAGTACACTGGCAGAAGCTGCATCATTGAACTTTTGGAAGCCAGGGCATCTTGGCTTATCAAAGAAATACACGGCATGTGTGGTTTATATCCTTTGGGCTCCTGCAGATGTAAAAGACTACCAGAACAAAAACGTTTGAATTCCCATGCTTTGTATTGGAAACCTAATCATGACTGTGGGACTGTAAATTGTACTGAATTTAGCTGCTACATGCTGAGCCAAAGTCTGTCCTCCTAAGTCTATAGCTTAGTTGGCTTTCATCTCAAGGTCAGTTTTTCAAGATGAAAACCTTTCTCCAACACTAGCAAATGGATCCCATCTTATCAGTTGCCAAATTAATGGTGTCTTCCTGTTTAAATATCATTATTTCAGTTTAATTATTTAATCCAATCTGATTGTCATGGCTATTAACTGTTTACCAGCAAAGGCTGCTTTCATTTTTCTTTTTAGGTAATTTAATGCTTCCTGAGAAAATGCAGTTTGCAGCTACTGATAGATATATATACAGATGATAGATAGATTAGATAGATAGATAGATAGATAGATAGATAGATAGATAGATATGTGCCTGTGTGTGTGTGTCACAATCCATGATTCTTAAACAGAACAGGCTCCTCTCAACTCCCTGATGAATATCATTAACTGTGATCAAAAGAGTGCTGTGGGGTTTGGCTGTCCACTTCTTGTGCATTGCACTACTGTACCACAGAGATTTGTAGCTAGGCAAACTCAGCAAAAATATATGCAAATTATAGACAACACAGAATTTTTGCAACAATTTACACTGTTTAGAAGTATTTTGTACTTACCCTCCATATCTGCAAATGACTACAAGCAGTTGAGAATCAGGATATTTATCTTGGTGATTGATGTCAATGAAAAAGAAATTAAATTTTAGTCATCAGTTAAAAAACTGTTCATCCTTGGTAAGTGTGTGAATGCATTCTTTCAAGGCTACTCCAAGGAAAAGAACAATAGCTTAAAGCTTCACTGCTCCAACTGTTCTGTCATTCCTACAACTAGCAACTGCTGAGATTGAAAACTGTCATCTAGAAGTTTTTCCTGTAAAAATGTGAGATTGTGTCAAGAACAAGATTTGGCTAAGAAATGTTATTTCAGCAGTTTTTCTTTTGCTTTTTCTTCTTTTTTTTTTTTAACAAGCTATCTTATGTAAAATTAAATAAGCCTCCTGGTTTCAGTGTTTCAATATTCTCATGAATTTTCATTCTATTTTCTTCTTTTGTAACTATAATCATTTGAGTGAACAGAACTGATTTTTTTCCATCTTCTGAATCATCAGAGAGTTCAGCAATACTGAAAAGACAGAATAACAAAAGGAGAAATAAATTTTAAAAACCCAGTCAATAATCTAACTTTCAAAAAATGGCATCCCATAGCTGGAAAGAGTAAACATTTTAAGAGGAAAAAAAGAGATAAAAAGTAAAAAAACTTAAATGCTGTTCATATTCTTAGTCTCAGTGACAGAAAAAGGGGTGTGGGGGGGAATTATTATAGAAATTGGTGAATAACATAATTCAACACAAATTGAAAAATAAAAGTAAGGAAACATTTTATTTTAAAATCTGAATGTGAGATTCTTAATAAGAATATAATAGTTCTTCAAATTCAATTTCTACATCAACTCTAACATTTAACCACACAAATAGAACTTGTCCATGCCTACCTCATAGTCATACTGTTAAAATATTCAGATTTTTAACACTCCAGTAAAATAAGGACTTACGGTTTCTTGTCTATTATAAGGGGAATCATGATGATGTAGCAGTTTTGTGTGAATTACAATTGCAGAATATGCCTTAAAATTAGGAAAAGAATGTATTTTAATTCAGTTTTCAAAAGGACTGATTATTAATATATATCCTCCTTAGAGAACTATTTATGCCTAGAATTTCTTCAATCTGGCACATCCATGGAATTCTAATGATAGTTATTTCTTCATAAGCAAGAATAGATAAACTCAAGCACTTCATTATTTACCCTGTACTCCCAGCTCCTTTTAAAAACTGTGACTCACCACTGTACCTTCAGTGTTATTTCACAATGCTAAATTGAGCTAATTCTATTTATTTCTATGAATATAGTCTCCAGTTCTGATAGGTATGTCCATATCAGATGTTATCACCTTGTTTTTGGTGATGTCAATGACGCAAGGAAGTGGTTTTACATGATGGAGATAGCTCTTTAATCATTTATGAAAACCATGCAGTTGGACTGCTGACTGTATGACTACAATGGCTAAATGTAACAGCAGGCTGTTGGAAAACAAGACTTCCTAAACATACAGTGGAAAATTCTCTCTGACAATCCCCTGAGGATCCCACTGCATTTGTAGTGGACAGCCAGTCTCACCTAGGAAACGACAAGCTAAAGTGCTTTGTCTGGGTAAAATTTGGTTAAACAAAGCTCTCTCTGTTAAAGGGGAGAATGTCTGTGGCAGATTCACACAAAAAGCACCTGATGGGGAGCAAGAAGGAAGACCTTGCTGAAGGGTTTGAAGCAGGCAGTCTTTTCCTCTTTTCTCAGAGTGAATGATTTCAAGTAATGAGGATCTAGGTGAAGATTTTCTTATCTCACAACTCCATTTTCTTAAATGGAGGTTTGATAAGGTTTGCTTCAATTTAGCTAGGGAATCTGTCACTGACAAATCCATTTGCTTCTCCTGGGTAAGAAATGGGATCAGCCCCCACTGACAAGGCTGTGACGGAAGCTGGGATGCAGTAACTGGGACCCAGTCTGATGCTGGGAGGATATAGGGGAAGAAACATGAAATCTGTGGAAACAGGAAAGAAGGGAAGAAAAAAGCAACCAAAAATACAGAGTACGGATCACCCTGCCCTGCAGCCACATAGCCATGACAGCAGTTGTCTGAAACGAGGGAAGAAGGTTTTGCTCATCTCTGTTCTAGTCAAATCCAGAAACAAAACAAAACAAAGCAAAATAATTCCTCGGGCATCTCCTGTTAAGGGGTTGAAGTTTTTTTTCCCCAGCCGATTTAACAAGTAGCACTCCATTAAAATTCATTTTGCACTCAGCTAAAACTTGAAATAAATATGCACTGAGCTACTCTAAGATTGACATGAGACAATAACGAGACATTCACTGTAAGATCCCTGAGAGAATCACTGGCCTTAGCCTCTTGTGACCTGCAGCACTAAGTCTACCTGCTGACCATTAGTACTGGTCTCTTATCACCTCCTTTTCAGCAGGCACTACTGTAGATTTAAGGACAATGAACTGTTTCTCCTTGCCTTGAGGTTTTTGGTGTTTTAATGTGTCATACCTTTTTTCGCCCCCCCCCCACCCCCAAGAAATAAAAACTTTTAGCTATGAAAATCTTTTCTCTTGGATTAGATGCAGTTGTGGATGCCAAAAATAATACAACTTTTAGATTAACAGTATTTTTCAAAGAGTGAATCAGATGACTGATATCTTCATTTAACAGCCTCTGTTAGCTTCTTCTGCTTATGAGAGGACATAATTTGCCTCTCTCTTATTTTATTTTTGGGAAAATTAGCCGTGCAAGAATGCTCCCTTAGGTTCACAAAGCAAAGTTGGAGACTAGAGATACAGAAGGAGTATTTGTTAAAAAGTATATAATTGCAAGTGCCAGTTTTTTCTATAAAAAGGAAGCTGAGAAGCATGCTATGAATGTTCATTTGCAAAGTCTCAAGCTGTGACTGCGTAGCTGTGAATCTCATTCCACTATTGTCAAAGCACCGCATTGGTAATTGGCAAGAATGGATGGCTGGCCACATACAAAGTAACAAAAGTTACAAGATCAGCAGCAACTAAATATACTTGCTTCTTCTCCAAAGTGTATAATCGCCTTTTATTCTTTTTCCTCTGAGAGCTGCATGATAGGTGATGAAGTATGAAGCTGGGGAACAAAGGGAAAGTGCAATCCCCGTAATTTAAGGCTGGAATCCAAGCCCTCCGCTTGCTTTCCCCTCCTATCTGCCCTGGAGCAGACCGTAGTGCTGCGAGAGGGGCCAAAGTGGCAACAGCATCCAGCGAGCATTCGTCAGGGTTACTCACCAAACCCTCCAGGGACCACCAGGTGCCCGGATGCATTAGACCACACACTCCTATCCGCAGCTCATTCGCCCCAGGGGAATAGCATCACCAGCTGGGAGAGGGAATGTGGAAGGAAGTTCTTATTAATCTCATGTGTCACAGTAGGACGTAAAGTGACACGACACATAACGTGATGGAATGCAACTTGGTATAACACCAGCTATCTAAGCGGTAGGAATTTCACCTCAGCAGCAACCTAGACTGAAAATGTCTGCTATAAATTCCTATAATGTAAGAAAGATGCCGTAAAAAGATTGTGCCTCTTTTTCTCAACAGCTGTGAATAATTTGACATTTAGGCAATAGTGTAATAAAAATAATAAATAATAATTTAGCCAGAGCCTGTTGGATCCTTTAATAGATGCAACACTTGAGCTGCTGGAGTCTCTTGAGCATTTCTGAAATGTTATCAGAAAACAGAGGAAAAGAAGATCCCATTGGTAGCTCTGAATGTCCCCTAATGATTCCCTACCCAGATAATTTGCTTAGACTCATCACCTTTACTATCATAAATCAAACCTTGATGTGATTTTAAGTCCCTTAGCTACCCACACAGAAAAGATATTTTATTAGATTGTTTTCTATTGCCTTTTATCCTCTTCTGTTCCAAGAAGTTTGGTAAATATCAAGGCAAGTTTTGAAATTATAGGGAATTTGAAAGTGTTTGTGTTGGAGGTTTTTTTTGGCTCAGTTTTGTCCTTTAGTTTGATGGAGTGTCTGAAGGAAAATTTTTACCATTTGGGGGAGGAGGAAGACCTGATTCTGTGGTGTATGAAAACTGAGAGAGTTGGGTGGAGGCTTAAGATTTACAAAAATGGTTTCTCTAGAGTAAAAACGGGGGAAATTTTGAATTTAATTTCTGGTTGTTTTACACAAAATTAACTTTCAAAGACATGAGTTGTGCCACTCCAGCTGTGGTTCTGGAACAGTAAATTGGGTGGTAGCACCATGACTGGGTGAGAAGAAAGTCATCACAAAAACTCATGCAGAAGTAGATCTCAGAATACTTCAACCTAAAATGGGTGCTTCTAAAAGAAGTAGGAAGCAGGAGTATTCAAAATATGAACGAAATTTCATTGCGCAAGGAAATGCAGATATTTCAAACTTTGTTTTATTTTGAACATGCCAAAAACAAAACTAGTTTAAACCATCAATGAATGAAAATTATATATCCATGCTCAAAAAAAAATGACTTTGTCTCAAAGATGAAAGTCTGCACCTTTACTTTAGCCCTTCTAAACTCTCTAACATCACCAAAAAAAGTATAGTGCAAAACAACTCTTTTCACCTGATTGTTTTTCTTTCTGATGGAAAACTAAACTAAACCAAACCAAACTAAAATCCCCATGTTAATGGCTCAGGTTCCATTTTAACATCAGAACCACATCTCCCAGTGGATTACACTCACTGCCAAGACCTTGTGACTCGCAGTATTGATGTGGCCATATGGAAGACAATATGGCAGGAACAGGGACTCCTACTCAGGAGAGGGGCCAAGAGGTGCTTTGAGAAGGATTGCAGGAACAGGGAGGCATGCAAGGAGCTGTGCAAAAGACTAAGGAAGCACTGATTAAAAGGGCTGTCATGGGGAAAGGACTAGAAATTGAAGTGATTGTTGTAGGTAGACCGGGAGGGAAGCAACAATGAAGCAGCAGATGGAAAAACTTGGGAAAGGTGCTGGATTTAAAGAACAGGGGTATGGCATGCTTCTGACAGGGGAATATTTGCTACAAATTGAAGTGTCAGGATCAAAACAATTAGTTACTAAGGTGGTCTTAAAGCTCAGTTTTCTTCAGCATAATGAATGTCAGAATATTTTCAAAGACTTTAATTTTCAAGTTTTGTGATTCAACAGACTGCATTTTGTCCATAAGGGGAAGGGGTTAAACCTGAAGTTGAAAGACAGGAAGTCCTATGGAAAAAAAATGGGACATTTGCCTTCACTCGTCTGAACTGGAGGTAAATGAGCCATCTGGAACCAAGCAGAGAAGGATGAGCAGTGTCTCTGAAAAGAATATGGAAGCGACAGCCTCTTTGAGCACTGCTTTCCAACATGGAACTCAGCCTGGCCAGAGGAGTCCTGTGAGGATAGCAGCAGGGGAGGCAGAGATGTGGTGGGTAAGTGTGAGTGAAAAAGACACTGATAAATGTTTTCCAGCTTTGACAAAGTAAGCTTGAGCAAATGTGTTGTTCTCTGCCCAAGAAGGATGCTGTGGGGCACAGCTCCTACCCAAGCAATGTGCTCAGCCAGTTGACCAAGATATGCTGTTTTGCTTTGAAAAAACTACCACTGCCTGTCTCTGCTCTCCATGAAGAGCTAAGTCCGCATTTCAGAGCAGCTCTAGGCAGTTCTGTGAGGGCGGGCAAGGGGGACAAGAGTCCAGGAGCAGGCTTCACACATGGTGCAGCCCCAAAAACCCACCCATGCTGCTGAGAAAATTCCAGCTGCATCTGAATTAAGAAGTACTCACAAGTCCATGCCTCAAGTCTCTCAAGGTACCAGACCCAGGGACCTGCTCTAAGTACAAAATTACTCCTCTGCACTACAAACACAGATGCATCCTCCATGTGGCCAAGTAGGATGGAGATGGATGCAAACCTGCCTGCAAAGCCCCTGAACACATCTGGGAATGCAGCTGTGGTGTCGTGTGGTGCAGGCAGTTTGAAGGGCTCTCAACTAACCCTACTAAAAATGTGGATCAGCCATCCCTTTTTTCCTCCTCTGCAAAAGTCTGTTTAACTAGTTAATGACCTCCTTGGCAGCACTGCCAATCCTGACAATGGCTTGGGAGGAAGCCCTGGGAATATCACCTACATCACAGTTCATAATTGTCTCCTTCTTGCCCCATTTCTCCCCACCAAAGAAGTGTTCCTTCCTCAAGCCTTTCTGTAACTTTTTGGTTTGATTCTTCCTATAATTCCCCCTGCTTTGTTGCACTGAACTCATACATTCAAAGACAAAACCCCCATATAGTTAAACAGTAATTACAGAAAAGGCCAGGGCTCATGGACTTACACCCACAGCAGAACAGTGATAGAAGTTCTGTCCCAGATCCATACGCACTGCACAGTCTATTTTCAACAGTCTCCTGATAATTTTGTGAGTTTTACAGGGCAACATAAGGTTAGGCAGGCCTTTTGTAGATCACAGGGAGTAACAGCAAGTAGTTGCTGACAGACAGAAAAGGCTGCATCTCCTCAGCACTAATGTCTGGAGACTGCAGAACACATTTCTTTTAAACAAGAAATATCAGTGAGGAAAAATCTAATGGCATTTGGAAAGAGCTGGGAAACACATATTGGGGGATTTTATTGCAATTTTTTGCCTATTATACATGTGCATTTTTCTATGCTGTCTGGAGCTCTGTTTTGGGAACAGCATAGAGCAAGACAAAGCTGAGGAGCTGACAAATGGGCAAGCAGGCTGGCACAGAGCATAGCAGTAACAAACCCTCCCCCACCAGCTGCTCCCCCTGGACCAGACACTTCTTTCATCATAGCCCCCACAGTGATGCTTTGCAGCTCGCATCATACAGGATAATCTGGTTGCATTGGCTTACCTCAGATACTCCATCAAAGCCCATGGCAAAACTACACACAGCTTCCCTTGTGTTACCGTGTGAGCAATATCAAAACATGAGGAGGCCAATTCATTCCTGTAACTCAATTTCTACTTTCTCTCCCTTTAGTAAGTACATGCATGCTGTTAATAATGTTTCCTTAGTCCTCTACCAGGACTTGGTCCTTTCTTTTTTTTTTTTCTTTTAAAGCAGAAAAAAAAAATTATACTATCGGAGTTGGTTTCATTTCACTTCCGGAAAAGTGAAGCATGCTGCAGCAAATATATGCAGTTGGACTTGTGTGGCTGGAACTCCCACACGCACAGACCATTTCTCCTGGGAACTGAAACACTTTTACCATGTGTTGGGTGACAAAATACATTAGTATGTTCCTTATATAGAAGCACCATATACCGCTGTGTTTTAAGCATAATTGGGTAGGAACGTTGTAACATGAGCTCTAGAAAGTTGGACTCAGATGAGTGAGCACTAATTGTTCCCAAGGAAAAGGACCGAGATGAGATTTGGCTTCTCTGTTATGTTCTAGTGGATATGAAGCAGGCAGCTTGTATTTACTTTGAGAAGTTTGGCATATTCCATTGCAAGTGATTTGATAGAAAAACACATGTATCCTGCATAAACATCAAGGAAATCTATTTATTGAAAGCAAGGCTGCATGTGCACATACACAAAGAAGAGAGGAGGAAAAAAGAAGTAGCACTGCAACTGTACTTACAATCAGGCTGCAGGTAAATCCTGAAACAGATAACCACTCACCAGAAGTTATCTTCACTGCCTAAATTCACATGTCTAGATCCCCTCACCCACTGGGGAAACAAGAGAAATGTCTCCTGTCTTATAGGGCAGTGGATATGTGTACCACTTGACAAGACGATGCCCTGTGCTCCCATACAATATTCGTGTACAACCACATTGTTTTACAGGTCAGAGATAAAAGACTTGGATGTAGACCTTTATGTTTGGATTGTGACTTTTTTTTTTCTTTTTTCATCTTTGGATTGCCCTTTGAAAGAATAAAGCACTTAATTCCCAGTACTTCTAATTGCAACAAAAACCTAACAGCATTAGTTTCTTGAGCCCGATCCTGCAAATGGGTCTGGAAGCAGTCTTGCATAAATCCAGGGTTACGATATTACCAGAAGGTGGAGCTGGGCTCTGAGCAGGTAGGAGGATGCTAGAAATTAGTTGTGCCAGGAAATTGGCATTTATAAAGCTTGACCTGTCCTGTGTGAAATGATAAGGCTTGTGAAAGCTAAATTGGTCTTCAAGGAATAGCACTAATATCAGTCCATCCTTCCAGCTCTGCAATAACCAGACATGGAAGACTTAGTGCCTTAATAGCTTGTTTATGGGTCAGCCTGGGCTCCTGTGCCCTGCACACAGGGCCTCGGTCTGCAGTCTTGCAAGGAAACATCCCAGTCTTTGTTCAGTTTGCTTTTCCTACCTATAAAAGAGTTTTCTGGAGAAGCTTTGAAAAAACACAGCAGCAGGAGAAAAAAGCAGAATGATTTTTGGACTTTCCTTTCTAGAAATGCCTCTCCCTGCTGCCTGCACTTGTGCTTTGACAGCAAAACTGCTCTGGAACCACTGATGTATTCTTGTCTTTTGAGAGGCATCAGGGAGATCTGGGCATAAAATCCAGGGCACGACTGTGCATTAAGCAGCACCATTTTCACCTCTCTCAAGCTCTCTGTACTGCAGCAGATTCTTTCTTCATCACTGCTTTTAAAGGAGAAACTCCTTAACTATTTCTCTTGACATTTGAGTTTAAAAGATTTCTTTTTAAACATCTATTGCTATATATGCTTCACTTTTCTGTTTTGTTCCCTTTCTCCCAATTATTTTGAAAAGATTTGCCACGGCCACATTCACTTTATATTTCTGGCATTTGGGGATTTCAAACTTGAAAATATGTCTCAAATACCAGCATGAGTTTCAGACAATGAAATCATTAGCTTGAAAGAAAGAGCCTAAGTTGTCCATCAGCAGTAATGTTGACTGTGTGACAGAATGCATAGAGCTTGTTATCCAGGAAAGGAAATATTATTTTTTAGTGCAGGAAATTACCAGAATGGCCAGAATAGCATTTATTAAAAAGATAAGAAAAGGGATTAATAAACTGTAGTTGTTGGAGCATTCTGAGTACAGTGATGGGCCAGTGAAAGGTTTTCAGTGTTCTGATCAAGAATTAAGTAAGGTGTTCAGGGTGTAAAAGTAACCCAGCTCAGGGGATATTTGCCCAAGAATGTATTTACTTTGGAGATAGTTTTCCTGAAAGACTGGTTGGTGTCATAATGGTTTCAAACTTCTAATTATTTTATAGCTTAAGTGAAATTACTTCAGAGAAAAATATTGGTTTCTCTTACACCTATACTGTGGTATAATTTAAGAACAGGTAAAATTGAGCATCAAATAAAAATTTAACACAATTAGATTCTGATCCACAGCAGTATTCAAACCTAACTTTTTATATCTGAGAAATTTCATGATCTCCTATGGCAGTGCTGTCTCAGCTGAGTTCTTTATGATACCTACAACCATATACTACTATTCCACATCAAAACAGATTATTAATTTCTTTTTATGGAAAAGGAAAAAAGCTTCACTTTTATGCTAATAAAAAAAAATCTGAAATAATAAAAATGCTCCTGACTTTTCTCAGGATATGAATCTACACACAATTGCTGCTGCATACAAGAGCATCTCAACCTGTGTTGCTGCAGTAAAGAATAATCAAAGTAGTGTTTTACCTTCTTGTCTAAGGTTAGAGACAATTTTCATTACCTCATCCTCCTTCATTTCATATAATTCTCCTTCAGGAGAAGAAGCAAGGAGGGCTGGCATACCTGTTGCTCAAAACTGACATGTCTTTGCTATTATTACAAGCTTAATCATAATTCAGTTCCTCGCAGTGTGACTGTCTTATGCTGGATCTACTGAAGCTGCAGATACATTGAAAGAAAGTAGGAAAAGTATTAACTATGTTTTGCAGATCAATTGGTGTCAATAAATATCCAGTTTGGGGAGTTTTGGGGGGTTTTTTTTGTTTNAAGGAAAAATTAGGTAGGCTACAGCTTTGTGTAAGGTATAAGGTTCTGGATGAATATAATACAGTCTCTTGGCAGCTGACACGGTGTATCTGCTTTTAAAATTTGCCTGCTGCAGATTTTAAAGCTGTGAGTATAAAATCTCAGGTACAGGCGAGCAGAGGATGCTCCATGGGGAGCTAGTGGTCTTTTGAGAAATATGCTGAGGGGATACAGCCTCCTTTAAAATACATTTTTACCAACATATGGCCACATTTCACATGCCACAACCCCACTATTTTGGGCATGACTGTGCAGGATACGAAACTGTGCTTTATAGTCATATACAGAGACATACAAGCATGGTAGGTGGGCTGGGATGGCCACCCTCCTTCCTGAACAGTAATGAGTCTTACTGCCTGATACAGCCAGCCCTGCCCACTGCTGCTCTTCTGTGTCTGCACATGAAGCCCTTTGTCACAAAGACTCTCTTTTTCTTGTTCTTCTGCATAGTAGCCAGCCCTCTTCTAGGATGTGTGGTGATGCAAAGCCTTATGTTTTCCATATCTGATGGGAATGAATCCACAGCCTTGGTGCAATCACACACAGGTCTGACTTGTTGAAATGCTGAATTATGGATGAATTATTTCAAGTCAAGAGGGGAAGGCATTGCAGATCATCTGGGAAAGACTGTGACTGGCATGAAGCCACTGGATTTGTAAACTGGATAGGGTCCACAGGTTGGAGGTATATCCTCCTGACACTAAGCATGCAGGCAGAAAGCTTTAAAGCAACTTAGTGAAAATAGTGAATGACATCACCAAGTAAGTCACAAGATTTATAGAAAGCATTTGTTATTTTTGGAATTAAAAAAAGAGATTTGCACATTACTGGCCAAAGTGAATAAACTATTCCTGCCATCCTGCCCTTCCCTTTTCTTACTGCATTCATCTGCTTTGTCTTCTATTTGACTAAGTCCACAATTACATCTTCCTGTTAAAACAGGAATAAGATAGCAGTTCCCAGTGAATTTTGTAGGTGCTTAGAAAGAACTTTGGAGCAAAAGCAAGATCAGGATTTGGAAAGACCTGCAAATAAATTTATCCTAGCAAATTACTCCAACTGCTTTCCACTGAGAAATGGTCACTTTCCCACAGTCCTTCTTGCACTATTCAAGGCAATGTTTGCAAAAGATAACTGCTAAATTCATCTCGATTTTTTAAAGCTTAACTACTTGTCTTGGTACTACTCGTCCCTAAAAGTCTATATGGTAGCTTTATACTGACTATGAAAGGAAAAGTCACTTAAGGTAAACTGGATAGGGAGCAGCAGAATAAAATGCACATATATGGCTTAGCTGCATATTTTTACCACGATCGTCTCTTGTTGCTATGGAGAGACAGGTTTTATATATGTGCCAGAAAAATCAGGTTGTTCAGTGCCAAGCTACCAACTCTTGCAGAGATTTCAAAGATGAGTGATAGAAGTTTCTCTTCTAAATGGGGGATTTTGAAGGACAGGGGACATTAATCTCCATTTGTCAATTAAAGATTTGCTCAGTCATTTGAAACCCCTAGATTTTTGGCACACCTAACATAATTCGCTCCGCTTGGAGTAATTATAATGAAGTCAACACAACGCAGAACTCTCACATTTATGATATGATATAATATAGCTATTGTGGTGCTCATTTTTTTTTTTNGCTGAGCCTACTTAATTTGTTTTTTCTAAATGCCAGAAGCAGAGGGCAATCTGAGTGTAAAATATTGCAAACTGGGGGGGGGAAAAAAGGTGACTTGGCTGTATGGTCAGTTTCCTCAAGCCACTCATTATTAGCCCTGTACTCCTTGTGACTTTCCTAA
>VYZQ01022135.1:31159-41943 GCA_013400655.1 Mystacornis crossleyi
ATTAGTTAAAAAAAAAAAAAAAAAAAAAAACAAAACAAAAAAAACCCCACCTGCTTATGATTTGAAGAATCTGTCAAAACTCCAAGATCTTGCTCCTGGGGGCAACAGTTAGCTCAGAGTCCATAAACATATAGCCTGATGTTGGAGCTTTTTCCCTATATACACATCTTTCCACAGCCTGCAGCATCAGAGCTATAGCAGAAATAACATGGGAGTCACTGCACTTTTAACTCTCCGTTTCTCCAGTGTGCACTTACAGCATCCTAAAAAGGGCCAGAAGTGGGGCTTGCTGCTCTCTAGCTCGAGCTGCAGAGTAAACAAAGGGACTGAATCCAACCATGAATTTACAGTAAAATGGGGTGAGGCCACTGATATGGCTGTCAGGACATCCTGATATCCCATCTCCTTCTCTATCAGGTGAGACAAGACAGAGCAGATTCCACCTACATGCCACCACTGCCACAGAGTTCACCAATTCCTGCGTGGAACATATAACACATCAAAAACAAACACATCAAAGACAACATTTTAACTCAAGAAGAGCTTAAAGTCTTAGGAAGCAAAGAAAGGAAAAGAAAAGGACATGGAGTGAAGTGACCTCACAAAGATATGCAGCAAGCCAGAGCAAAACCAGGAGAGGCAGCTCTATCTCTAAGCCATGTAAGAGTCATTTTTAATGCCTACTTGTCGTGTAGTTTATTTTTCCCGAACCTGGAGGGGGGAGGGGTGGTTTGTAACCGATCCTCTCTCTCGGAGGATATATTTCTAAATTTGGCTCAACCAGGACACTACTCTACCAGAACAGAATACAATATCAGGGGAACTTGACTAACCAGTTGTTCCTCTAAAAACAAAAAATTTAAGCTGGTAAGTAATAAGAAAAGATTTCTACAAAGAGGTTGCTTTTCTGTTCTTGCCGCTCAAGCCTCCAGCCAAAGTCACCCAGAGTCGATCTCTGCTTGCATGTCGTGCAAGACAAAGGATTGTGCAACACACCCCAAAACCACAGACCTGGAAAATTAATGTAAACTTTGCCTATGGGCAGTAGGAGTGAGGCCAGAAAATTTGGGAAAGAAATAAACTTATTTGAGACACTATTTTCATTTCATGTTTTTTTCTTTTATGTATTTTCCTTTTTCAACCCTCACTCTTCTCTCATCCCCTCCCTATCCTCCCCCACCTCAGTATACTTAGCAAAGCACCCGTGCCAAGCAACTTCAAGCAGAGCCATGGCAAAAATTTACAACGTGCAGGAGCCAAGAAAACATCTCCATTCCAAGCTGCAGGCAAGCGTGGGCGGACTCAAGGTGTCATATCAGGCTGTCGAATAAAGTATGAGCGGACAATAGTGAATCAAAACCCTTTAAATGAATTGGTTTGTTTTCGCTCACTGCCTGGTAGGTGCACCTGTGCTCCAGATGATATACATCTTTGTTTTCCTGCTTAATATTCAGCACATGAGACACACGCATAGAAAAATAAATAAAAGGGAGGAAAGCAGGAAGAGAAAATAGATTGGTTTTTTTAAGTGCCTTCAGAATTAAATCTTAAGGGTAAGGTCATGCACACAGGAGGCTGGAAAGACTGGCCAATTACCCGTGAGGCTTGCATAATAAATGGAACTAGCGGGTAGGAGATGGGGGCACTGAAGACTGGGGGAAAGAAGCTGCATCTCACACACTGCCAGGGGGACCATGGGTGTTTGATAGCATGAGCAGGTGCAGGAGTGATTCTTAGAGTCTAATGGGGAAAGGGATCTGTCTGGTGTCCCTTGCGACTGTAATGCATTTCCCCCAAGATGCAGCTGAAATATTTTGTAGCTTCTGTTGTCCTGATGCAGGTGAACATGTATAAAAGATTGTAAAACTAGTCAGCTATTTCACAGGCTGAAATCTTGGCAAAACAAGCTGCCATTTTATAGAGTGAAAGTAATAAAAATAGGAGAGGGAGAAGAAAGAAGGGTTTCTGCAAACAGGCTCCCTCATAACCAGTGAATCCTTTGTTCCTCTTTTCTTTTGCTTCTGTGCAGTGTCAGGAATCAAACTGAACTGTACCTTCAGCAGCAGCTCCTGCTAGATGTGAACAGTGAACTTGCCCTGCCCTCCAAGATAAAAGTTTACAAAACTGATATGGAAGCTGCTCCTAAGAGCACAAGCTGTTAGAGCAAACCAAACTGGAGCTGCTGTGTTGGTTTTTCCCTTTAGGATATCACCACCGTATTTGGCAGTGATGGCTTGAATGTGGCCCTTGAATGCTGGAGGAAGGGATCCTGATTTTTGCCTATTGACTTCAACAAAGCCTTTCTCTGAATTAAACCTAGGGGTTTAATTAGCTTCCTGAAGAGTTTAGTAAACTATTTTCAGTATGATTACTATTTAGTTGAAACTAAGCTCCTTTAAAACTTTATATACGAGCAAGGTTTTTAGGCTTTGATTCCCTGTAGCCTCCATACTGAAACCCCAAGTCTAATAAGGCAAGTGTAGGTGGCAGGGCCACATGTGAGAAATCTGTCCAGGGACTGAGGAAAAAATTGTCTACGGCTACAGGTCTTTGTTTTGATACACACTAAGATTTAATTTAATTAGTCCTAGACCTAGACATCCCACCAAATCACTACTGCCAGAAATCTGATTTCTTTTTCTGGGATCCTGAATAAGCACCCACCCGCATTGCC
This sequence comes from Mystacornis crossleyi, assembly GCA_013400655.1. Classification (NCBI taxonomy): domain Eukaryota; kingdom Metazoa; phylum Chordata; class Aves; order Passeriformes; family Timaliidae; genus Mystacornis; species Mystacornis crossleyi. The sequence continues at coordinate 33,834 of VYZQ01022135.1, forward strand.
CCCAGCATCTTACGTACGCCTTTTCAAGTGCTCATTGCTCAAGCAAAGGACTGGGTGAAAGGCACCAAACTGTCTAAATTAACTGCAGATAACAAAGGAAATATGACTGAGACATACTCTTCATTAAGAGCAGGTAATGTTTCTGACAATATAAAGGCAGAAAGATTTAGAAGGGATGGAGTTATCAGTGTTCATTTGAGACTGGATTGCATCTGAAGCTGTGCCCCTCAGCAGTGTGCTGTGTTGAAACTGAAATTGATAGTTATAAAGCTGATCTATGAATTAACACAGTAGAAGTCACAAGCATCCTTACTGCATTCGGATGGTTGGTACCATGCACCTGGTGATAGCCAACCTGTATGTTTCTGTTCACTAATGAAAGGGTATTTTGTCAGGGAAGGACATTCAGTCTTTGGGAAGCTGCCTTCTATAGATACACCATGCCCTTCTTACAAAAAGTTTGCATTAGTGCTAGCATTAGCTTGAAAATATTACAGTACAGTAACAAAATACAGGGTCAGAGATGAGAGAGTTCATAGCAAGGATTTTCTCACTAACAATGAAAGCTTCAATATTTCACTTCAGAGAGCAGGGCCCAACAGAAGTACATCGCCTCTTTATCACTTCAGTAGGCAGAGGCATTATTAAGGTCACTGAGGTGTAAGGATGGGAAGCCGGAGGCCTGAAACTGTGCCTCTGTGTATTTAAAAATATAGGCTTTTAAGGCCATACTAGCAGGTAACCGCTGCTATAAAATACATATATAAAAAAAGGCAGAACTGAGAAGCAACTTTTTAAAGAGAGATATAAGACAAACCCAAAACAAGAAAGCCCTTTCCGCCTTGGAGTAATGTGTGAAAATGCATTTCAAGTGTCCCCAAGTCTGTTCACTCCATTACAAGATAATTTGTAAGGAAATCTGGAAATAATTGGTGACTTTGGTGATGACAGAGGCTCTGGTACTGTCCAGCTGAAATTGTCTCCTTACTTTCTTCATTCTTGCTGTTTCTGGCAAGTTGTTTCCATACTTGTCCTATGATGCCTGCTTTTTTCACTCTTCCAGTATTAACAGGAACACACAAAACACTCAATAAAAAAAATTTCAAATCCTGTTGAAAGGCCTTCATTAAAATTCTATTAATATCTGTTTGTCTCACACTGTGAATAAATTGTTGACACTTCCATGTTCTTCTAAATAAAGCCAAAAATAATGCACTATCTTTCTGAAAAACACTTGACACATAAGAACAGCCAAGTTCTTGATGGAGCACACTATATTTTCACTAAGGGCTCCACTGTTGAATATTCTGGCAGCTTAAGATGTTCGTCTAAACAGTAAATGCCGCGATAATGGATGCAACATTTCACAATTTAGTTGGGTATCTGCCTACATGAGACACAGTTGCTGAGAAATGGACAGATGGAAAAAAACAAAATATTTCTTCAGGCCCCTGACTTTCACTAGCTTTTCACTCCATAACCCTTAGAGTGAGATCATGAAATTCCAGATAGGTTGAAAAATAATCCAAATTTTGTAAATATCCATGTATTTACAAGCTTTCTCCCTTCTACCTTGCCCCTCCTAGGTAGTCCCTGTGTTAGGCTCGAATATAAAAGGAACCTAAGTGCCATTTTCTAGCAGCACTGCCATATGCCTTTAATATTTCGCAGGAAAACAGGAAAACATTCCCAAATCAAGTACCCAGCAGTTTCTTTGAAAAGGCTAATCTAAGCAGGAGAAACTGAATGTTTCACCCAGCCAGGTGAGTCAGGGGTCAGGAGTCTTCTGCTTCACATCAGATGTGACTTTCTTCACAGAAGTCTGTATGTCACATAAGAGTGTTTTGCTAAAACTTCAGTTTTAGTCATTCAAGAAACAATGCATCTTTCCAATGCAGACATTTATGCAAAAGAAAAATCATTATTCCAAGGAAGTGGGGCTTTGCTAGGCAAAATCAGAATTATTTGGCCTTAGTTAAGCAACACAGGGCTTCTTCTTATCCTTTTCAAACTTTTTTACATCTCCACTTCTTCTTCTTTTATCCTGCTATACACTTAGAAGTTCTCTTCCATATTTTCCCCCTTACCATTCTTCTCTTCCCTCTTCTGCGCCCCAGAAGCTGCTAGTTTAGCATTTGTGGTGGTATCAGCTTAGCCTGTGGTAGAGTCTTGGTGGCCCAAGACTGCTCTAAGAGGCCTTCATGTGTTGTTTTCAGCAGAGATGACTAGATTTCAATTCTGATTATTTTTATTGCTCTGAAACTCCGAGTATGGAGAGTCCCAGTGCAAACCCTCCTTCACTACAAGCAACTGGTGCAGCAGTCTGGCAGATTTGAGATCAGCCCTGGAAACTGCAGAGCTAAAGCCAGGAAACTTTTTACCACAGATCAGTATGAGCCCTTCAAGGATACTTACTTTTGACCTTTACATTAACCTGAAGAATATGCTCAGTGAAGTTCTTTCATAACATCGAGATTTACAATTTAGATCACTAGTAGGACATGGGGGCCAAGCCAGGGAAAATGTCACTTGCCCCATTTAACTGCTTGGCCCATTTACACTGACCCAAAACAACTTCAAATACAGGATTTCCAGGAGTTTGTGAATAAATCTCCTTAGTACTTTTAAAGTTGGTCAAATTTCTCACTATAAAACTATGCACTGCACCTAATTCCTCGGGTCTGGCAGGATTCACTGTAAACATTTCCAGTCCATCCACACACAGTAATTTAGCCTTGCAGACATTTTCCCTCATCAGTGAGTATACTGCTTCTTCTTTTCAGTGTTTCCAGATATGAATTGAAGGAGCGTCCTGTTTCCAGGGTATTTCCCAGGATGGTTTCCTTGCAGAAGAAAAGCGAGGGTGGAATCATGGCTTAAATCCTCCAACATGTTGCAGCCAGAACAGAGTGAAAGCAAAGCGAAAAACAACAAAAATGGGAAACAAAAGATACACCTGACGCTTCTAGAATTACAGTGGCTAGAAAAAGAGCTGGGCTGTGATTTTTCTGAACCTCACAATGGGGTGGCAAGCTGCAAAATAAGAGGAAGGTATTTTGTCAGAAATGTAGTCAGCATGGTGCTGCTCCCCAGTGAAGCAGCCGAAACACTTGCCCACACAGCAGAAGGGTATTTCAAATCTGCTTTGAACTGAGTTAATCCATGTATGCAAGTACCTTGTAGCACAGGCCAGACACCTCACAAACTGGCCCTGCCTGAGAGATGCAGAAAAAACAGGCACATGATAGCAGAAAAACCTAGAAGTGTCGTTGAGCAGAGTGAGAGAAAAGCATTAACACTATTTCTAGGTACATCCTTGAACGATGGAGCAAACCAAACAATTTTCCCTGTTTCATTATACCTGAACACAAAGAGAGGGATTCTGTGAATCACTCCAAGCACCTCCTCCAGAGGTGCCTGAGGGGCCACAGCACCATACAGAACTCAGCCAAAGAGACAGCCATTAAAAGAAACCTACTCATTTCATTTTCATGCTCATATAGTGATTTAACCCCAGAGTCTTGTAAGACAAGCATTTCAGCACATTATTTTCATATATCTCCACCAGGTCCACTACATTGCCTCTTGTTATTTTTGCAAACTCAGCCAGTATTTTATATGCTCCAGTTCATTCATTCTTAATGTTTGTGACTCCTCTTATAAAGCTTGGAAATAGCAGTTCTTTCTCAAAAGATTTTGTCTTTTTCGACTTGACCAATACTATTTCTGCTGTCACAAGGTGGAAGCCAAGACTACTTTGGTTTGTTTGCTTGTTTATGCACTGGCATCCCCGATCTGCCTTTCCTGTAGATATCAAATGAAATGAGAATCTTTAGCATCACTGGAGCAGGACACTGAAAAGGTGTGCATGGCTTTATCTCAGGAAAGTATGAGAATTTTCTCCTTTGTCTGTTGCTGTCAGGTGCAACCTTCCCGGAGACAGTTTTTGCCAGTGGGAAAGAATAAGGAATGATCTTTTGCGTATGGTGTTTTATAGGTGTTTATTTCTTCCCCAACACAGCTGGCCACCAGGCTGGGAGCAAAAGACCAGACTCATGGGAAAACTCCAGTGTAAAACTAGAATCACAGGGGCGGGGGAAACATTTGGGACCAACAGGGACACAGAACTTAGGTACATTAGCTTAACAAAGCAGAGATTCCTGCGGCAGAAGCCTCGTGGGCCGGAGCATGCCCCCCCCCCCTCTCACCCAGGGCCCATCCACCCAGGGGGAAAGGGCGGCCCCACAGAGAGGGAATCCCTACATTTATCCTAATGTATTCCTTACATTAGAAGACAAAGGAGAGGGATTCATCTCACCTAACATCAGTTCACACACATGCAATTTAGATTTCCTTTGTACACACAGAAAGTAAAAGGTTCTTGCCTTTTATAGGGCTTTATACTACACTCCATCTTGTCCTATGAGAATAGCTACGTCATTGAAATGTGGTCTCTTTCCATTCACAGCAGCAGTCCAGGCTGACTGCTCAGACGTAAATAGTTATTTCATACTCTCAGAGTTACGTGAGGTGAAGTCCAGCCAATGCATCCTACTCACATAAAAAGCACAGATCACTAGAAGAAAAACAAGAGTCCCATGGCAAAAAGGCTAGTATTTTCAGTTTGTGTCATCTGAAATAGATGACACATGGAGATGGCACCTTGTAAGCCTTATATTTCCACTATTTTCAACACTGGGAGCTTGCCTGATGAAAGAATAGAAGTGGTTGAATTTGTATCACTACATTCTTGGACTTTCACTGTCCTCTGTTATACAGTTATTTATAAAAAGTTTCAAAAATTACACTTGTTTGTTTGTTTGTTTGTTTGTTTGTTTGTTTGTTTGTTTGTTTGTTTGTTTTTTAAGGAAGGATTTTGTACTTTTCTCTTCTGGTGTAAAATATTAGGCAGCAGGGACCCTGGAACTGGAGTTAAAATCCGTGCAGTTCTCCCGAAACTGATCTGGACTAGCACCCAGGATTTCCAGAGCTGTGGAACTGCCCTGACTTTCAGCTGCCCTTGACCCCCCTTGGACACACTCTTGGCAGTGTTCTACTGCAAACTCAACCAAGGAGGGGGTAGCGCAGGTGCACAGATTTCTTATTGCCTTTTTTGTGGAGTTATTTCCATATCAGTTTAGTCAATTTTCCTGTTTATTCTCCTTGATTATATTCTGCTCAGTGCAGGAGAAATCACTCTGGGTTCGGATATCTCATGTAAATGCATAGCTTACATTTTTATTTTCGGCGTGGACAGCTTACACCTCTGTAAAATGCCAATGACTGCCGCACGCTGGAAGATGCTGGCTTTTTGTAGTAACTTTCTTCAGGGAAATAGATTCATTTCCAGTTTAGTGAACTGAAAGGATCAGGCCATGTGGATGCAATACAAGGAGAGAGAAGGGGGTTGGTGACCTCATTTCGTTACTTTCAGTGGAACTGCATCTATGCTGTTCCATAAAACTGCGCAAATGTAAACGAGGTGTGAACTGCTTTCACATCTCATTTAGGTAACAGATGAGGCATGAAATGTGTTTCACGGGCTCGTGTACCAGAGCAGTATGCTAAGGCTTGTGACAATGAAGGACTCCTTTTATCACACACAAGAACCCTTTCTCAGAGCACTGGATTAGCTCTGACAGAATATGTGAAGAGAAGAGCTATCATCAAGGAATGGCACGTTGTCTGCTTTTATTAGCTCTCAAAATATTTTGGATAGTAATCGAAGTTCCTGGGGTCCTCTGTCATTGCAAAGATTGATTCGGTTTTCTTTTCCCACAAAATAAGTCACCTTCAGACGGTACCAAACAATGAAAATAGATAAGTGAGTAAACATAGTCTTTGCTCCTAGTAATGAGCTTTTGAGCCAGAATGCAGATTCACTTCTCTTGAAGAAAAAGGATCTAAAGCAAAAACTAGTCTCCAGTCATTTTTCAAAAAAATACAGGTTGCAAGAATGTTCTTGCCAATCATATAGCACATGTAACATCACAGGGCTTTTTTTTTGTTTTCTAAAACAAGTACAGATAAAAGTTGAGGAAAGTTAACTCAGGTTTAAGGTAAATGAACACAGCTATGAAAAAGCTGGGAAAATGTGGGAAAAAAAACCCCAAAGTCGTTGTAAAATAAAAATGTTAAAAGTAAAAATGCATTCTAAATTAGAAAGACTCTGAGATGAACTATGCAAGCCATGGAGAGATGTTCACCCCCTTGTTATCAGGTGAGCATAGAAGGATATTTGCTGGCAGAGAGTCAGAGGAAGATCTGAAACGTATTTTGATGCCAGTGGCACAGTTGAAAAGTTCAGCAAAGGACACAGTCATGAGGAGAACTTCACATGCTAAGGGCAGGAGAAATGTAGACATCCAAGAGCAGAGCAAAGCAAAGCAAAGCAAAACTTCCTTCGCATCACAATTGATAAAGAGTTCAAAAAATGCTCTGATTTTTTTGTAGAAACCCACCAAAAGTCACTTCAGATGTCTTCAGCATTTACACCTTTTATCACAGAAAAAGTTTGAATATACCTGTTCAGAATTTAAAGTACTTCTTTTCAAATTTTCTATCAACTGTGAAACTACTAAAAAAACCAAAACGAATCTATTTTTGCTCAATTAAACGAAATTCCCTTGACTTACATTACCACTTTTATAAACATTAGAAATTCATTTAAAATTAATTATATTTTTTTCAGCAGTAGAAATTATTTCTTAGAAAGCACTGTGCATTGACAGTGCTCAAATCTTTGACAGTTTCTTGCAGTGTCCTTTTTTTAATTCAGGTTGGGCATGTCAGTTACACACACAGATTGACTCCTGATGAATAATGGCTTTACAGTACTGAAATAATAGCTTGAAGAGCCAAATACTTTAGCCATTATTTAGGTGAAACCCTCACTAATTTGAGACTGAAAGGGAAATCTACGTGAATAAAACGTGCATGATCAGGCCAAAAATTGCTAATAAATGAAAAGGAAAAGACTGGATGGAGAAACAAGTAAAGGACTCAGAATTCTATGTAGTGCAGAAATGACCTGGAGGGACATTGCCAGTGATTCAGAGAAGTCATTGCAAACATTTTTCTTCCTGTGCATCTCCCTCCAATTTAGGGAGCATTTGGGTGCTGTTCTTCAGCATAAACTCTCCCTCCCTCGCTCTGTTCAATCTAATTGGAACATGCCAGCTCTCCTGGATGATCACCATCATTCCCTCAATTAAATGATTGTAAATCTCTTCGCTAGCTCTCATTTTCAAGGCTGCAGACCGCCTGCACGTCAAGTTAGCACTGCTCCCACCTCGCTTCTCAACCTTTCTTCAATACCTCTCCCTCCATCCTATTCCTACCCTTTCCTTAGGTTCTCCACCTCCCCTCATCATTCTCTTTGAATGTCCTTCCCCGTCTTTACCTGAGAAGGGCCTGTTTTGCAGACTCAGCCGTGCCCCACAGAATCCACATGCAGCCAAGAGCTGCAGACAGACGCCCATAGACTGCCACCCACACGGTCCTGATTCATACCCAGCCATCCAGATCCGTTCAAAGTAGGTCTGCTGCCAATTAATCTCACTTTCAACGGTGACTGTCATGACACTGCATGTCAGCAATCCTCTGGCATTCACCCTCTTTTCATCTCTGCATAGAAATGGATTCACAGGAACAGAGTCCTTATCTGTCCTTTGCAGTCGTGTTTCCTCTAGATCCATTTAGCGTTTTGCTCACTTTCGCAGATGAGCATCCCAAGGACAGAGACCCTGGGCTTTACACTGCAGTTTCAAACCACAAGGTAGAAATGTCAATCTGTGTGCCTCTGCCTCTCCTTTTCCTGCAAATGAGTTCATCTGTCTAGATAAATGGCAGCCATCTGCAGATCCTCTCAGAAGGATCACTGCCTCAAAGATAAAAGGTACAGTAAATAAGTCGTTTGTAGATAACCATTGTCTCAATTCATCATTTGACTGACTCTCAGCCATTAAACTTATTTGCTAACAGGCTGGAATGACCAGGGGGTCCTTTAAGTCTTTTTATGGAGCACTCAAGGCACTTCAAAATATCATCTCTCTTAACAATTTTTTTTTTCTTTTGCTACCAGCATGGCTTTTTTTTTTTTTTTTTTTTT